>PIJE02005602.1:0-18176 GCA_002895965.2 Coryphaenoides rupestris
TTATCATACAACTGAAACCATTGTATAAACTCTCTGGTGTTAAACTGTTTTTTTCATTTCTAAGGAATTGATTCAGAATGCCGAAGATGCTGGAGCCACAGAGGTCAAGTTTATGTTTGATGAGACAGAGTATGGAGTGGAATCACTGTGGTCACATGACATGGCTCAATATCAAGGTAGGCTCTCATCACATCATCACCAATGCACTTTTTACAAATAAATATTCTTTCAAGATGTTGCTCATACTTGTTTTGTACTTATTTAACCTTTTCTATGCATTGCAGGCCCAGCTTTGTATGTGTACAATGATGCAGTGTTTACAAATGAAGATTGGAACGGAATTCAGGAGATTGCCAGAAGCAGGAAGAGAGAAGATCCATTGAAAGTAGGCCGATTTGGGATTGGCTTCAATTCTGTCTACCATATTACAGGTGAGAGTTATACTTCCATGTCAATAATAGTGATTAGATTTATATTTGCATTTATATTTCTTCTCCTAAATTGGTTTCTTGTAACAACCTGTAGCAACTGGGGATTAACCATGGGGATGTCTTATGAAAAGATCATGGCATTGAATACAGTGATTAGATCTATGTATAATGATTCAAATGTACATAGAAACATGTAAGTAAAGACATGATGATAAGTTTTATGTCTTCTCTCTCAATCCATTCAGACGTTCCCAGTATCTTCAGTAGCGACCAGATTGGCATGCTGGACCCCCACCAGACCCTGTTTGGAGTGCATGAGTCAGGCCAGTGCTGGAACTTAAAGACAGACATTAAAGAGGTGACCGAACTCACTGACCAGTTTGCACCTTACTTTGGAATATTCGGGAGTTCAGAGAAAACCATTAAGGATGGCAGCTTTCCCGGAACACTGTTCCGTTTCCCACTTCGCATGAAACCCTCTCAGCTCAGCGGAAACATTTACAATAAAGAGAAGATCCTGGAGCTCTTTGAGTCTTTCAAAGCCGACGCAGACACCGTGCTCCTCTTTCTCAAGAGTGTTCAGAAAGTGTCCCTGCACATGCGCGAGTCAGACGGCATGGAGCGCATGCTCTTTCAGGTCACAGCAATGGAGGCAGACAATAAGTTGGAGAGGCCAAACTCAGTGAAGACATTAGGCCAGGCCATAGACTGTTACAGCAACAGCATGCCCAGCTCCACCATCACGTGTGCAACCTACCAGGTGAACATTGAAACGCAGGACGAGACAGCCAAGGAGACTCAGCGGACGACCTGGCTGGTGTGTAACGGGGTAGGGGGTCGAGGGATGTCTGCTGAGATGGACTCTCTGGCAGACGACTTGAAGTTCATCCCTGCCGTCGGCATTGCACTGCCACTCACCGTCATCAAGGAAGAGGACAAAGGGGCGTCCTCCTGTTTCTCAGGACGAGCTTTCTGCTTCCTCCCGCTGCCCCCCGGGGAGGAGAGCTGGACTGGCCTCCCGGTGCACGTCAGCGGCTTCTTCGGTCTCACGGACAACCGCCGAAGCATCAAGTGGCGCGAGGTGGACCAGTGGAGGGATCCAGCAGCCCTGTGGAACGAGCTGCTCATTGTGAACATCATTCCCAGGGCTTACTTCACGCTCATCATGGACATCATTAGAAGGGTCCAGACTAAGAAAGACCAAGACTTTCCGCTGGCCCCTAAAGGGACGTACCAAGCCTGGCCGGATCCCCATCGAGTCAAGTCCCGCTGGAAGCCTATCCTCCAGCCTCTGCTCCAGGACCTGCTGCAGCAGCAGGTCATCTACTCTCTGAGTCAGGGCTGGATCCGAGCGGACGAGGCCGTCTTCTCAGAGCTGGACTCAGACGAGGACATCTCGAACGCGGTGATCAGCTACCTTCAGAGCACGGGAATGCAAGTGGCCGTGGTGCCTGGTGCCATCGAAGCAGTGTTGGCTGCGCACATGTCTGGGCCCAACGAGGTGAGGAAAGTGAGCCCTCACTTGGTGCGGCAGGTGATCCGGAAGTCCAAACACAAAGGCCCCTCCCAGGAGAAGCTGCTGCTTCTGGAGTTTGTGCTGAGTGACGATTGCTACAGTGACCTCATTGGGCTGGAGCTTCTACCACTACAAGATGAGACGTTTGTAGCGTTTTCCTCCTCCGTCAGTGAAAAGGATGCAGTTTATATTGCGTCTGATGACTACCCCAGGTAGTTATTACATTTTTCAATGAATAGTGTCTATTTCATTGTAGAAATTATGATCTACATGTAGGGATCCATAAATGTATAATATATTCAGTACCTTTCTAAAATAATGTAATTCAAACAATATATGATATGACCCTAAATAAGATTACATGGTATCAGCCAATAAGGCCTATAGCTGTATTTAAAAAATGGCAATGGTAATGATATTGTTTGTATGTTATCATATGTATTTTATTACATTATAATTATTGGGTGTTTTCTATATTTTCAGAGCTCTGTTCCCAGGACTGGACAACCGGTTCATCTTGGCGAGCATTTGTCCATCAGTAATGGACAATCTGAAGAACGCAGCCAAAAGTAGAGGTAATGTAAACATGACATCTATCACGATAACAATTACACAAATCAAATTGATAATGTGGATCCAAAGGGGCCAAAGAGACAAAACAAACAAACAAACAAACACATAAACACATAAAGCATCTATAACAACTATCCAATGTAAGCACAAGTGATAGCACAATTGAATTACACTTCTGACAAATCCTGTTTTTAAAACATTGTTGAACACTTTCTCCCCTGATTCTCCCAAATTAAGCCATAATGAAAGATAGAGATTAAATCTCTTGCTTCTCTGATAGGTATTTTACAACCCGCTGGTGACTGCATGTGAAAGTAAATGAGCGTGAGACCATGAACATGCAGACGCAAGGTCGATCTCATTCTTTCAATCTCAGCTGTCAGATCATGGGCCTGCTCATGCCCACACTCATCTGTGAGAAGAGGTTAGGTTAGGTTATAATGCCAGAGCCAAAGGGACCAAATATACAGTAGCAATGGGCTCCTGTTGCATGCCACATACTGTATACCTAAATAAAACATCTATCTGGCTAAGTAAGATTGTGAGCTACACCTAATGTGTATGAGTCAGAAACATTGCAATTCACATTTGCATTTTTGCTTTGCCATCAACTGTAATAGTATAAGATTAATAGTATACTCGGACATATTAGCTAATCTCTATATCTAATATCTAAATCCTTACCCATCATTAATTCAGATAATATAATTTGTTAATTTATAGGTCAATTATTATGAAATAAAAAAGTGCTGAAATACTAAAATAATGTTATTTTAATTACAGTGCAACAGTATCTTTGGGGGTGTTCTGGTAGGTATTCCAAAGCTGTAACGTCCTAACCAAAACCAATGCAGTGTTTTAAAATGGACACAATGGTAATCGCATAATAAACAAAACAACAGAGATGGGAGAACGAAAAAATATTCTAACATGTAAACTTTTACTTCTAACAGTAGTTCCTTATTTTTATTTATTTGCAATTTCAATTTGAGCCACATAACTGCATTGGTTTGTTGGTCTAAATGGGCTAAAACATGTTTGTTTTCTAACTTAATGTGCTTCAATAGTATTAGAACTGCCTTACAAAAATGTACACTAATTATTCATCTTCTTGTCCAGGTAGTGTTCTCAATGTCAACACTTCCAAGCTAACCCCCTGTTTTCTCTAACATCCATGCTAAATTCTAACATAGTTCTTTACCCAATAGATGTAGTGTCAACAGCCCCAGTGTGACTGCAGTGAACTATATTAACAATAAATCTAACCATATACGTATTGGACATGTATTATACTCGTTTTTTTACATTAATAATAGAGACAAGAATCTGGCTGAGATATATTGTATTATTAAAAAATACATCTGTTTTGTTTATTTTAACAGGAAGGGCATGCACTCAGGTTCAAGTGCTGACTCCTGAAAGATCGGCTCGACTCATTAAGGAGATCCTGTCAAGAACCTGGCCAACTAGAGACTTTGCGGTTGCCTGGGAACCAGCTAACACAGAGAAGAAGCATCCTTCATTTTCATGGCTAAAAATTGTTTGGAAGCATCTGTACATTCATTTTTCCGATGACCTCAGCATGTTTGAAGACATGCCTTTGGTTCCAAATGTGCCACTGGAGGAAATCAATGATAAAGTGGAGCTCCTGCGACTGAAAACCCCATCTCCCATCATCCTTACTGATGAGGAGGGGCCCGTGCATTCTGAAAGTCTTCTTGAAATCATGAAAAAGCTTGGAGCCGTTGTTATCAAAAAGATGGACCCTTGCTTGCAACACCCCCTCCTAAAGAATTACATCCATCCATCCAAACCCAGTTACTTGCTTCAAATTATGGATAGATCTTCAATGAAGCGAGTGGCAAACCAAGTTTCTTCTTTCTCAGTCAAGGAAAAAGTTGCACTCAGAGAGTTTCTGGGAGGGCTCGCTGACATCACAGAGAAGGAAAGATGCATGCTGATGGAGCTTAGTATCTTTGAGAAGGTTGGGCCCTGCTCAGAGAAAGGTATCCCTACATTTACATCACTGAGAGGAGCCAGGGCTTTACACCACACCGCCAAGTACCCACCAGATGTAAAGTTATCGATAAATGTTGTGAACTGCAATGACGAGGCATCCATGCGTCTTGTCAAGATGGCCAAAGTAGAACAAGTGAAAACAAGTGAATTTTTCAAACTTGTTATTCAAGATATCGAGAAGGGAGTCTACTCCAAGGATGAAATTACTAAAATCATGCTCTGGGCACTTAAACATCTGTCCTTTCTAAAGAATGAAAACTCAGCTGTGATTGGATGGCTCTCCAATCTAAGATTCTTGTCTTCGTCTTTGGGAAAAGCTATCTCTGCCACAGATCTCTTTGATCCTGAATTAGATATTCTACAGAATCTGTTCTACATGGAGGAAAAAAACAGGTTTCCCACAAGTACCTTCACATCGTCTCCTGATATCCTCCATTCACTCAGACAATTGGGACTGAAAAATGAAGTACAGCTTACTGAAAAAGATGTTGTCCAAGTGGCAAAGAAGATAGAGGAGTTACAAGGAAGCAAAGAACCTGATTGGGACTCTGTTGTGAAAAAAGCCAAAACACTTCTGCAAATACTAACTAGACAAACTAAGTTGGTTAAGTCTGCAGAAGCACAGACTTTATTGCTAAAGCTAAAATGGGTTCCAGTCTGCAAAGAAGAACCACTGAATTACCCAAATCTCTTGCTGGATGGGAGACACAATACATATCGGATGTCTATCTGAAATGTGTGACATATCACATGCAGGTTCTTGTGGATCTTCAGTTGCACATGTTGAGCGCACATCTGCAGGTATGAAGAAAGCACTGAAAGTTATGCCTAGAGCCTCAGTGGACCAAGTTCTACAGCATCTACAAGCTGTGAATGACTGCATCGATCTCAAGCATTCACAACAGAGGGATTGGTATCAGTTCCAACAGATCCTTTTTGAGATCTACGGTTTTCATGCAAGCTCACCTTGAGGATGCTAGAGAAGCAATGAAGTCATTGCGCTTTTGATTGGGTTTGGACAGGAAAAACATTCTCATCACCTGGCCATACAGTCCTAAAGCCCATCCCTGACCTGGATTTGCAGCCTTACCTGTACTCATTCCAAAGACCATAAGAAAGTTCACAAACTCATTTAAGTTCTGTGGCTCAGTTGAAGAGGTTGTGCCGAGCCATGTGTTTGAGGTCATCAACACTGTCCAACAAAGGTGTCAAGAAGAGATGACCAAAGAAGAAAGCAAACATGATATTTTGCTTTTAATTAACATTTTGAGGTGGCTGTACAGCAATCAGATTCCGGTCAGCATCGACATGCATGTGCCAATTCTTTGTTACAAGGACCCAAGCAAACTGTCCATTGAAGCCCATTCATGAATGCACCTACTGTGACATCAATAGTGGATGACTTAAATGACTTACTTGAAGATGCGTCAGAGCCCATTACGTTAGTGCATGATGACATTCCATGAAAACGGCTGAGTGGTTAAAAGTACCATGTCTGAGCACAAGTTGATAATCCAGAGAACCTTGGCTTTGAGCAATCAGGTCAGCGAGAACCTCTAAACGGTACGCATCAAAAACATTCCTTGAGGAATACCTATCTGTAGCAGATATATTCAAAGAGCTTTCTCCAGAATGCTGATTGATGCAAATGCTACAGAGTGCAGTTTTCCTAATTGGACATGCGAAAGAACACTGACATCCGGAGAGAACCTGCTGTGACCCTGGTATGATTGCTTGGCCACGGCCCCTCATTGTGGTCCTTCAACAACTCTGTGTTCTCTGACACTGATTTTCCTCAACATAACGAGGTTAGGTGGCTCAATGAAAAGATGTGAAGCAGATAAAGTGGGCAAGTTTGGTTTGGGGTTCAATTCAGTTTATCACATTACTGATATCCCCATCATCATGAGCAGAGAGTTCATGATCATGTTTGATCCAATATTAACCACATCAGCAAGCCACATTAGAGACAGGTCAAATCCTGGGATCAAAATTAATTGGAGCAAACAACAGAAAAGGTTGAGAAAATTCCCCAACCAATTTCAAACCTTTCATCAATGTATTCAACTGCCAACTTCCTCTCGCGCAGGAATCTCCGTACAAATACGAAGGGACACTCTTTCGGCTCCCATCAGGACAGAGCAGGAATCTTCAGCAAGTGAAATCAGCAGCATGTACTATAACACCACAGACATCTATTCACTTGTTGATGAGTTTAGCATTTGTGGCCACCGGACTAATTTTGTTTCACCTCAAGCATGTTGGAACAATGGTACTGAAATACCTGAAATATTGAAGAGCCAAACCCTGCTTTGGCCCAAGATGTGGTCAGCATCAACAAAAGTGTTTGGTCATCTAAAGCCTCCTATGGACCGTGAGCATCTTGAAATCTGCTGCAAAAGTGATGAAGAAGGTAACAGCCACCAACAGGGTCCCTGCTGATGTTCCCAAATCCGGGTGCATCATACGCATAATTGTGGAGGAGTTTCACAATGTATTCAAGCGTATTGTTGATCTGCAGTCACCACTCTTTAGAGGCTCAGAGGAAGACCCAAACCAGTACTTTGAGATGGCTGCTAAAGGAATCCAAACCAGAAGACTCACAGATGAAATGCCCCAAAAGGCAGTGGAGGTCACCAACTGGCTCATTTGTTCATTGCATGGATTCAACTGAAGCACTGAAGTTTTCCCTGGGAGAGAGTGGGAAAAGACTTGGACTAGTACCTTGTGGAGGGGTGGCCTGTGCTTACTTTCCGAAGAGGAGAATCGGAAATGGAAAGTAAAAATACACACAAACCCTGTGGGGGAAGTGTTCTGTTACTTACCCCTGAGAATCAAACCGGCCTACCAGTCCACATCAATGGTTGCTTTGCTGTGACTTCTAATCGCAAAGAGATCTGGAAGACAGACACTAAAGGCCATTGGAATTCTGTGTTCATGAGACATGTTATTGTCCAGGCATATCTAGCAGCACTCAGTATGCTACGTTCGATGGCAGAAAGTGGAGAACTAATTGACTACAACTACTACGCAGCATGGCCTGATCCAGGTCTTGTGCATGATGACTTCACATTAATCAGTCAGGGGGTCTACCAGGAAATTGCCAAAGGAGGTGACAGTGATCATGCAAGAATGTTTTCAGATGGAACAACCTGGGTGTCGATTCAATACGTCAGGTTCCTTGATGACACATTACTTTGCAGACCAGACATTGGACCGGCTGCATTCAAGATCTTCTTGAAATACCTCAAGATGAGTGGCTCCCAAAACCTCTGTGCTGTCGAATTGCCCGATTGGTGTGAAGGAGGGTTTTGATGATGCTGGGTGTAAAGGAAAGTTGATGGAAAACACCCTCACAGAGAAGCAGTTCTTCTCTGAAGTCTTTTTCCCTCATATCCAAGAGATTGAGAAGGAGCTTAGAGATCCGCTAATGCAATATGTACTGAATGAAAAACTGGATGAATTTGCAGCCATTCTCAGAGTCACTCCATGCATTCCTTGCTCTGATGCCACTGAACAGTTAGTTTTGCCTTCCAGGCTCATCCACCCAGAAGGAAGGGTTGCTAAACTTTACAATAAAAGTGATGGAAGGTTTCCTGGAGGAACTTCAAATGACTACCTGAACCCAGTGTGTTTAGTTAAGCTAGTGCAACTGGGCATGGTGAAGGACGATCTCTCATGGGAAGACTTGGTTGAACGTGCAGAGTCTGTGACTGATCTGAATGAAAATGACCATGTTGCTGCATGCTTCCGAAGCAGTATACTCCTGAGTCTCATAGATGAGAAGATGAAGATGAAAGACCCAAGAGCATCTGAACTTTCAGAGAAGCTTCAGGACATAACGTTCCTTCCATTTCTAACAAGACCTGCAGGATTTTCACTGCCCTGGCATGGGAATAACTTCTCCTCAACAACTATGTTCTGTGCTAGAGAACTTTTCACAACTGAACATCAGGACACAGTATGTCTCATGAAGCCAATCCTTAATGAGAGCTCACCATCTTTCAAAGGCTGTGGCCCAATCTCATTGGCTGTGAAAGACTGTCTTGGATTGATAAGGAAGCCGACCGTGGGACTAGTTGTCAGTCAACTAAAAGAACTGTCAAAGTCATTTGATGGTGTCACGCTGTATCAGGAAAACATAACCAATGCATGTTACAAGTACCTACATGAGGAGATGCTACAAGAGGAAAATGCAAAAGAGCAGATAGTGGAGGATCTTAAAACTTTCAACTCCATTCTGGTAGAAAACACATATGTCAATCCTGCCAAAGTTGCCTTCTCTCTAAATTTTGATGCAGCTCCATATCTATACCAGCTTCCAAACAAGTACAGGAACAGCTGTCGTGAACTCTTTGAAAATGTTGGAGTTCATTCAAGCTTCACAGTTGAGGACTTCTCTGCTGTTCTTGATCTGGTGAGGCAAGAGTGTGGTCGAAGGGCACTCACTGAAGAAAACTTTCAGCTCTGTCGCAGAATCATTAGTGAAGGAATTTGGAGTTTGATACGTGAAAAAAGCCAAGAATACTGCCAAACGAATTACAACCAGATTCTCCTACCTGACTCTAATCTGACACTGCAGACATCAAAATCCCTGTGCTATAACGACTGTCCTTGGATTAAAATGGAGGGACACTACTGTTAATACTGTCATGCAGATATCCAAGAGAGGTTGCCATAAAATTAGGAGCAGTTCCCAAACGTCACAAGGCATTAGAGAGGTATGCCTCTAATATTTGCTTCACCTACACTTGGGAGTGAGTTTGGACAGAAAGAGAAGCTACAAGCAGGATTAAAGTATACTCAATTGCTTATCCATCTGAGAAAGAAATGCTCAAAGAACTTTTGCAAAATGCAGATGATGCAAAAGCTACTGAGATTTTCTTCATCTTCGATCCAAGAACCCACCCCACAGACAGAATCTTTGACGACAAGTGGGTGCCGATGCAAGGCCCATCACTCTGTGTGTACAACAATCAACCTTTCACAGAGGATGATGTCAGAGGAATACAGAAGCTTGGAAGAGGAACAAAAGAGGCTAATCCTGGTAAAACTGGACAGTATGGAATAGGATTCAATTCTGTCTATCACATCACAGACTGCCCCTCCTTCATCTCAAACAATGACATTCTCTGTATTTTTGATCCACATGCACAATTTGCACCTGGAGCAACATCTTCAAGTCCTGGAAGAATGTTTAGGGATTTGGACTCTGACTTCAAATCTCAGTTTTCAGATGTTCTTAGTCTTTACCTGGGAGATCATTTTAAGTTGGAACACAGTACAATGTTTAGATTCCCATACGCTCAAAAGAGATGGCAAAGTCATCAGAGATCAGCTCGGTTCCTGCATCTGACAGAATGGTGCAAAACCTTTTGGATAAACTAAAAAGTGATGGTTCTGAGCTTCTGATGTTTCTCAACCACATGGAGAAAATATCGATCTGTGAAATACAAAATTCAACGGGTGAACTCAAGGTGCTATATTCAGTGACTGCGAAAATAACAGATGGTGATCGCCTAAAACGCAAACAGTTTCATGCCTCTGTCATTGACAGTGTGACAAAAAAGAAGCCACTTCCTGCAATTCCAGTACAACAGATTACCTACACAATGGATATAGAGGACACAGATGGCAATTTGACCACATGGATGATCTGCAATCGCTCTGGGTTCCCAAACATTGAAAATGTTTCAAAAAGTGTCATCTCAGCCCACAAAAATGAAGACATAACACTATTTCCTCGTGGAGGTGTAGCTGCATGTGTGAGCCACAACTACAAAAAACACACAGAGCATTCTGCTTTCTACCACCTTTCACTAGAGACTGGCTTACCATTTCATGTCAATGCCATTTTGCCTTAGATTCTGCGAGAAGAAAACCTATGGAGAGATGACAATGGCGTAGGAGTAAGGAGTGATTGGAACTACAACCTGATGACATCACTCATTGCACCTGCTTATGTGAACTGTTAGTCCAGCTAAAGCGCCGATACTTCCCAGGTCCTGACCCCACCATGACTGTCATTCAAGCAACACCAATTCATGTTGTAAAGAAAACATTGCGCAAATTTCTGTACTTATTTCCTGTCAAGAGAGTTGATATACAACCAGATTGGTATTGTTTGGTCAAAGCACTCTATAACTGCATTCACGCTGACCTGAAGCGTCTGCTTCCTGTGGTCAGAGCCCCACATATGGACAATTCTGATATGCACTCCGTGATTTACATCTCATGGTAAACATGTCCATTGCAGAACAGAAGGCAGAGCCTACTTTGACAATTTGCTCCAGATGAGCTTCACCACATGAAAACTACAGAGTACAACATCTCCACAAGGAAATCTGTGGCTGAAAATGTGTATCGGCTGAAGACATTACTCCTAGACATTGGCTTTCACCTGGGTCCACAGTTGTGATGAGACTGCAGATCTGTATCTTTGTTTGGAAGATGCAGGGATTCCAGTGAGTTTATGTGACTCCAAAGGATGTCGTAACTTTCTCCACACATTTACATCACCAGACTCATCATGCCAAATTGGGAAACTCCCATGCCGACTCCAGCAGTCAAACTACAAGCTTTTCCACAGTTTGAAACTTCTGGTGGACTACTGCTTCAAAGAGATGGAGGTGGATGAAATAAAAATCCAGGGATTGCCTCTTTTGTTAACTAGGACAACATGCTTCAGGTCTTGACTCCAAAGAGACCGCGAAATTCTTGACAGCACATCATGAGCTGATATCAATCAAGGAAGGAAATGTTCATGAACACAATGTACATTAAGTATAGTGAACTCCTCTTGCAAGCTGGTGTGGCAAAGCCCTTTGATATCAGCAGTTTGTGTGACCTGCTCTGCTCTGTACTTCCAAGAGAGTATCGCCACACGGATCCCTGTGAAGTGGATGAGACGGCTTTGGCAAGTGAATCTTGGCTAAAAGTGCATGGCACTTTCATTAGCGAGAACATTGCTGTTAAGGACGAACAAGCTGATAGCAAAACATAGTTTTTGACACAGTTTCTTGAAATACTAAAAGACTGGGCACTGTTACCTGGCATTAAATTCATGGCAAGAGACAAGCTTGTAATTCCAGAGCATGATGTGCTGTTGCCCCTGAGTTTGATACATATAGCCATCTTTCCACATGGCCCAAAATGACAAAGCCCTTCCATACGTTAATGAAAGGAGGATGCATTCAGCTTGCAGTGAACAAAAATCGGTTGGTCAAAGAGAACCCTATGATGCCTTTTCTGCACATGCACACAGCAAGTATTGATAACCCGCCAAGCATTCTCAAAGCTGTAGAATACATGATTCAGACATCAGCAATTCAAAAACGAACCAGCATGAATGAGGAAGACTTTGAGGCTCTTCTGTTGTATTTTAATTGCAACCTGGCTAATCTCACACAGGAGGATGCACAAAGCCTAAAACTCCTTCCATGTTTCAAATCAGTTAGTGGGAGACATATAAGCATTGCAAACTATGGGTCTTGCTATGTTTTAGGAAAAACCATCCCTACTGCAGACATGGAGAAATGGGCTCACACAACAACATGCGCCTTTCTCGCTGACAATCCACAATTGAAGGAGCTGTACAGTTTCCTCGGATGTACACCAATTGATGATTTGGAAGTTGTCACCCTCAAACATCTCCTGCCAAAGTTCGAAAGTCTTTCATATGACGCAAAAATCGAACACATTGTCTATTTGAAGGAGAGATCATGTCACTGGAGGAATCATGTGCAATCAAAAGATCAGCTGTACGATAAGTTGGAGGGACTTGCTTTTATCTACGACTACACAAACAGACTCAAAACCACCAAAATATTTTATGACAAGACAATCCAGGTGTTTGAGGTTATGCTCCCTACTAAGTCATTCATACCAAATGACTTCTTCAAGAAGGTTGAGCAAATAACAAAGGCCCAAAAATGTGACAACATTTTAAACATCATGGATCAAATTTCTCAGAAACATAGGACTCACAAGCATGTTGTTTCTCAGCAGCAGGTTCTCCAGTTTGCAAAAAGAAGTCAGCATCAAAGCACAAACAGAAAATTGACCAAAGACAATGTGCAAGTCATTGGTCGATGCTCTCCTGAATCACATTTTTCAAATGACAGGACAGATCTGTTAGCTGGTACTTTCCTCAAAGAGCTTTCAATGATTCATTTTTTGTGTTCTGAACGAGCTCCTGCAGAACTCATCCGGCGTTCATTCACAATACCAAAGACATAGTGGCATGCTTCCTCTGATTCGATTCAGTGGATCTCAAGTAAACCCCAAATTCAAACAAACAGATGTTTTCCATTTCTTGGACATCTTGTCCAATTCTACCAGAAAAGGGCCACACCATCAAGTATACAGGCCAGGATGGCAGCACACTCAGTGGACAAGAGCACACTTGACCAAGTGCTTACCATGTTAAATGTGAACTTGAACCACCATTGGCAAAGTCATTTGCAATTGCAGAACATCTGTAACATTTCTAATCAAGATGATGACAATGGGTGAAAACAAGAAACAAAGTTTTAAGGTCCACTATGAATTTCTAAGTGGTGATAAGCAAGATTTCCGATACCAGCTCCGTGGGGTGTCATTTGTTATGGTTGAGATGGTTGGAAACTACTGAAACCTGAAGAAGGTTGTCATCAATCTGGACAATGAATCCGACTTCAAGCCCTACTTATACAAACTCCCACTAGAGCTTGGTACCTTTCATCAGCTGTTTAAGCTCCTGGGAACAGAAGATATTGTATCAACAAAACAGTACGTTGAAGTATTGTGCCGCATTTACAGAAATTCTGAGGGCAAGCAGCTCGATCCCAATGAAATGAGAACTGTGAAAAGGGCCGTCTCTGGACTGTTCAAAACTCTCCAAAATGATCCAGTGGAGATTCGCAAGGATCTGGACAGTCTCAAAGACTTGACTTTTTACCTACCAAGCCATGATGGAAGACTAGCAAAGTCAAATAGCTTAGTGTTTGATGATGCTCCACACTACAAGAGCAGAGTTCAAGGTAATGTTGGTGTTCAGATGCTTGTAGACATGAGCCAGTGCTATCTGGGGAAAGATCATTCTTTCCATACAAAGCTGGTTATGCTACTCCCACAGAAGTTGAGGCCTCGACTTCTAAGTGGTATCCTTGAAGAACAATTAGATGAAGATTCTCCTAAAATGTGCCAGTTTGGAGCCCTCTGCTCTCTCCAAGGTCGCCTACAGCTATTACTTTCATCAGAGCAGTTTATTACTGGACTTATAAGAATCATGAAACATGAAAATGACAATGCATTCCTTGTGAATGAGGAAAAAGCCATACGCCTCTTAAAGCACTTTGCGCGAGGGTGCTGAAAGGTATCATGCTTTGAGAAACTCCAAACAACATTAAGAGTCAAAGGATGCAGCCCCATTCCACACAGCCGCAGTGAAACACTTGCATTTCTAAAGAGATATGGGACATCTGTCATCCACCTCTATATCCAACATTCAGACAGCAAGGACATCAATTTTCTCTTGGCATTGGCCATGACACTGAAATCAGCTACAGACAATTTGATATCCGACACTTCTTATCTCATCGCTATGCTAGGCTGCAATGACATTTATAGAATCACAGAGAAGTTGGACAACCTTGGTGTAAAGTATGATTCAACAGAACCCTCCAAACTTGAGCTGCCCCTTCCAGGAACACCCATACCAGCTGAGATACATCACATACTCCTTATGGACCCCATGAATGTGTTTTATCCAGGTGAATATGTGGGGTACTTGGTAGACTCTGAAGGGGGAGACATCTATGGGTCCTACCAGCCTACATACACGTATGCCATCATTGTTCAAGAAGTGGAAAAGGGTGAAGATGACAGCTCAAGCATCCTTGGAAAATGCTTCCAGATTGACATTGGCTATAGTGAGTACAAAGTTGTTAGTTCACTGGACTTGTACAAATTCTCAAGACAAGACGACAGTACTCAGGTAAGAGACAGCGGTGCTCCATCAACTCCAACAAGCCCAAGTCGTTCAGCAAGTCCCAGAATGACACCACCTATTTTTCCTGGAAAGGAAAATCAGAGACCTACTGCGCAAAAGCATTCCCCTAAAAAGATAAAGATTCACACGTTGCCTGAAATTCTCAAAGAAGTGACCTTAGTAGTTGAACAAGCTTGGAAGCTTTCGGAGACAGAAAGGAAGAAAATCATAAGACGATTGTATCTCAAGTGGCATCCAGACAAAAACGCAGAGAATCTTGACATTGCTACTGAGGTGTTCAAGCACTTACAAATCGAGATAAACAGGATGGAGAAACAATCTTTAAGTGATCAGCAAAACATGGAAAGGTCTTCCAGGAGACCCTTCTCTACCTCGTCCACACGCTTCCAGTCAGAAAAGTTCTCGTTTCAAAGGTTCTACACATCATGGAACCAAGAGGCGACTAGCCATAAGTCAGAGAGGCAACACTTCAGAGAACATTATACAACCAGCTTTGCAGGGTCATCGCATTCTAATCGTTTCTTTGTGCCCCCAACATTCAAGTCAGTTGGAAACCCAGTAGAAGCCCGCAGGTGGCTGAGGCAAGCAAGAGCAAACTTTTCCGCAGCCAGGAATGACCTTCATAAGAACGCCAATGAGTGGGTGTGCTTCAAATGCTACCTGGCCACAAAGCTAGCACTGATAGCGGCTGACTATGCAGTTAGAGGAAAGTCCGACAAAGATGTGAAACCAACTGCTCTGGCACAGAAGGTGGAGGAGTACAACACCCACTTAACCGGGCTCACCAACGATGTTCAAATCCTTGAAGGATATGGTGTTGATAGTCTCAGAACTCGCTATCCCGACCTTCTTCCCTTCCCACAGATTCCCAACGACAGATTCACCTCTGAGGTAGCAATGAGGGTGATGGAGTGCACTGCACGGATTATCATAAAACTTGAAACCTTTGTCCAGCAAAAAATATAATGTGGTCATGATACTGCGGTTAAAAATACAGGAATTTAAAGAAAGAGAAAATATGCATATAACCTCTCTAAAAGGGAGGGTAAAGATTGTGTGCAATACAGTCTACCTTTTTTATTTTGAGGCAAATTCAAGTATCCAGCCGGCAGCTTAAGATACATATGCAGTTGCTCCCCGGCTATAATGTTGTGGCCCATGCACAATGTATAAATGTATGGCTGCTGAAATCATATGAATAAGCTGTCTCATGATATCTGTTGCTGTAGTCTGTGAATTTATAAACCTGCAATCTGCAAATGCTGTACATATACCGTACCTGTGCTGAGCAATATATTTGTTTACCAAAGTCCCCTTGTTGGATATTTTTTATCTTAGTTTGAGGGCATTTTGCTGCTTTTTTTTGTACTTTAGTTTTTTATAAAAGTATATTTTTCCTCCCAGATGACCATTGACTCTACTTACGGTTGTAATATATATATATATGACACAGCTATTGCTTCTCTATAAATATCAATAATTGCCACTATTAGGGTTAGGGTTGATTCTTGTAAATGTCAAAATAATTAAATTTGAATTATTTTATATTTTGATGGTTGATTTCCTATCATCGCTGTAAAAGTTGTAAATGTTTTCTGTAACATAGCCTGCTGCTGCTTGTTAATTTACAAAGCACTTTTACTAGATCTGTTTATCGTTTTTATCACCCTGGCATCAAGCAAGAATTCAACTGTGAAAGGTTGAGTCGTTGCCTTTTCATTAAGTCAAAACGTTGGTTATGTTAGAGGATTATATATTGAACTGCATTTATAATACATGTATTTGTGTCAATGGTTGGAGTACAGGTCTCCCCCAACTGTGATACAATTGTGTTGTTGACATTTTCACCATATTTTCAAGAAGTCACATTTGTAAATTGCTGCCCCCAGTAAATTCCCAAATGTGTGGCCCAACAAAAACCATAGAATAGCTGCGCAACAGCCGAATATTATGATCATACACATTATTATATTATTATACATCCACTGGTGTAATGTCTTTATTTATTTTGTACTGTTTTACTATTGATGTTTTTCCAAGGCTACACAAAACAGTGGCAACTAAAATAACTCAAGAAAATGCTGTGCTTCTTTATATGTGGTCTCAATAAATACAACTACACTGACAACTCTTAAGGAAGCATCCTTGAAGACCAGTTTAACTAACATAAGCAATGGAAAACCTTGTATGTCATTTGCTGATGTACACTGTGCCATAGTTAATAAATTCTCCTTCATTCAACTTGTCAGTGGTCTTTAAGGGTGAGAATAATTGCCTTTTACACATGTCTAGATTTTCTTTTCAAGATAACTAATACATTACATAAAGTACATTAGATTGTGTACTTGCTTCAATTTTGTTTTTGAGAAAGAAACTTTTATTTTTCATTTGTCCGTAGGCAAAAATGGCCTCCGGCAATGGTAAGCAAACAGGATTAGAGGGTTGTTTTGGTGTATGGTACAGCCTATGGTTGTGGCTGGAACATTTTGACACATGTCAAGATACACAGGTATATGGATGGGTATATTCATCCCTGTGGGGAAATGTCATTACAGCAGGGGTAACAACATACTCTGTATGCAGGGTATGACCGCATAGTGTTTATTCACAGAGCTCGGCAGGAATACAAACATAAGAAGCACACTGACGTAACCATAAGAAATGAGAGCTGCCTATTGGAAAAGTGGTGGAAAAAATACTGCCTGAGGTGAACTAAAACTGAGTTATGATTAATGAAGTAATGTAATGAGGGACAGCGACTAATCAGGGTGGAAATATAACAAAGGCATAGACAAGGGCATGACAGCAGCAGAACAATAAAACGATATATCAACAGTTTGGACAAAAAAAGACTGATGAAATGGGTCTGAAACAAAGACAAGAAGACATGGTAAAGGACGTGGATATGTAAAGTGGAAAATAAATTAGTACAATACAAATGTGAATTTGAGTCAATGTGACAGTAGTAATTCAATTCAGCTACTACATTGTTCAGTGGTTTTAGTATTGTACATATGACACATTAGCTTATTTGACAATGGTATTGTTAAAATGTAACCATGCTTTACCTCCAGATTGTATACATTGTATACCCAAGCCAGTATGAGTGGACAATGTTAATGATGATGATGGTGAGTGGAATATTGTAATAAATTCACTTTCACAGAGCAGGGTCCAAAATTAACCTTTAGAATGTTGCCTTTTCACCTGCCAGAGCAGAAAAATCTAGCAGACACTGGCTAGTGGCAGGTGTTAATTGTGGACTCTGCCAGAGAGTGAAGGAAAGTTTGGCATGGGTTAGAAACCACATGACAGGTACAGGTGAGGGGGGTGATATTTGAAATATCTATGAAAAGCTATAATTTATTTGTATTAACAATATAGTGTTATGAAAGACTAAAAGCATCCTCTTCAATTGCATTTAAGATGGCAAGCCAAACCCACAGACAGATAATGGATAGAGATAGAGGCAGAAAGAGAAGATGCAGATGGACAGAGACAGGGAGGGTGCAGAGACAGAACCGGAAGAGATGAACAGAGGACATGAAGAGATGGGGATAGAAAGGTGATTACGTGTGAGGTATTCATGTCAGAGTCCACAACAGCCAACAGATCAGCCCATGTAGAAAAACTAGTGGTGGGACAC
>PIJE02005604.1:7588-18167 GCA_002895965.2 Coryphaenoides rupestris
GCCGGTGGACCGGAAACAAGCCCCCGGTACGGACACGGCCCACCCTTCATCGCGTTCGCTCGGTGACATTCAAGTCAAGTCGAGTCAAGGCAGTCAGGTCGAGTCAATTACGTTGTATTTGTACAGCCCTCAATCACAGTGACAGTCTCAAAGGTCTTCACAGGCCATATGATTATGGGGTCATGTGATTATGACACGCCCCCCCCCCTAGCCCTGTAGCCCCTCTAAGGACAAGAAACGACCACTTAATTAACAAGGAAGAAACCTGGTGGAAAAGAGCGCAGGGTGGGATCCCTCCTTCCAGGGACGGTTCGGACTGCAATGGGTGTCATCATTTTCAATATTACCTTGCAACATACCTTTCAACATCGTGTGCAATATTCCTAATATTATGTGCAATACTACTTCTTGCTACCATACATACCATAGCCAACTTATTGCTTTTTTTTACTAAATACGACCGAAATACCTACAGTATATTGTTTTTCTGTTAGGCTTATAGACTGTACATTTATTATTCTATTGTTTTTATTCTTATGTTGTTGTGTATTCTTGAGCAACCTCTGGCACAAGAATTGCCGTCGGATTAAGAAAGTCTTATCTCATAACGGACATGCAGGGCGAGTAACACGAGCATTACAATTACAAACAACAAAGTACAAATGACGGAGTGGGAATATTAATATTGTCCATCATAGCGTCGGGCTGCCGGAACACACCGACAGAGAACACATCGGAATACAATCCACTGTCCATGGAGTGAAAGGGTGTTCTTCGTCATTTCCTTTTGTCAATGCACCAGTAGAACAAGAACAAAAGTTGTGCGAGACAAAACTTATCTGGTAATAAAAGTTAAACTAAATGGGGGAAGAAAACACAACAGAACCCAACAACAACAACAACTCTGCAACTTTCATATTATCGACTGTCAGTTAAATCAGTGATGAGTACTTCAGGGCTGCTTGTCTCAACATCTTGTCTCCTCGGCACATAGGTAGACCCTGCTGTCTAGTGGGGGGGGGGGGGAGGGGGGGGGGAGGAGCCAGCCAATAGAAATGTTCTGAATTCCAAATGCACTCTCCGGGTTCACATGCAGTTTAACTCTCGGTGGTGTCGAAGCCCAGAGCGCTGGGGCTGGGCCTGCGTTGGGCTGCGATTTCAGCGTCAAAGCAGATGTGCGCCGGCGGGGCGTCGGTGGAAAAAGAGAGAGAAAAGACAAAAATAGCAAAGCGACGCAACGATTACCGTTCGACGATCCATCCATCCGTGGGTTTTTTTGTGTGTGTGTCTGCTGGCAAAACGATTCTAGCTCTATGATTCTAGCTCTATGATTCTAGCTCTATGATTCTAGCTCTATGATTCTAGCTCTAGGTTGTGTCACGCGGTAAATAAATATGACGGCGAAATCAACACTTAAGACTCGAGACGAATAGTTTCAGTCTCGCCTGGGCTGCATTGGTATTGTAAAAAAAACACACAGCGCACACACCACACATGAACCACACACACACACACACACACATATACAAGCACACACGCAAAAGTATGTGTAGTGTAGACACACACAAATCTATGCACACACACACACGCACACACACACAACACACACACACACACACACACACAATACACATGCACACACACACACACACACACACACACACATACACATGCACACACACACACACACACACACACACATATACAAGCACACACGCAAAAGTATGTGTAGTGTAGACACACACAAATCTATGCACACACACGCACGCACACACACACACACACACCAACGCACACGCACCACACACACCACACACACACACACACAATACACATGCACACACACACACACACACACACAAGCGAGGCAGCGTGCATGAGAACGCTTATATACACACACACAGACATCCAGGTGTGCACACACGCACGCACACACACACACACACACACACACACACACACACACAAAAGCACTCGCAATCTCTCTCAAACACACACACACACACACACAAACGCGCGCACACACACACACACACACACACACACATGCGGTTTACATGTTAACGGTACAATCGGCGTCTGCAAATTCATACAGTGTTGATTGGACGCCGAGCACAGCGCCAGGATAATACGAGAGGTAATGCGAGGGGTAATTAGACAGCGTTTAATGGAAGTCGTTTAATACTTCTGTCTGCCGCTTAAAAACGTTGTGCGCGGTGATTTGGGCTGCGGAGCGGGAGGAGGGAATTCAATCTAATTTTTTATTATCTTTGAGTGGTTTTTGCTGCGGCATTGTGGAATAAAGTCTTATTGTTGTGATCGTCTAATTGATGAGTTAAGATAATTAAGATGAGATCAGGCGGTGCGTTCCCCCACAGAATTAGATTTGTTCTGTACTGGTCCCCCGATCAGATAATAACACAGGAATGCACGGAACCAAAACGCACTTTTTTAAAATCATTCACTCATTTACACACACGAGTAACGAAAAGTCGTTTTTTTAATCAGCATGTTTGAGTCCAGTGTGTTTCGGAGCTTTTTCCTTGTTGTAGAGCAGCATAGCAATAAAATTTTAATGGGTTTTAAAGGGATTTTAAAAATGTGGTCAAACCGTGGGGAACTGGAGAACTGGGCCACGGACTGAAAGGGTTCAAGGGAACAAACCTCGTTCATACAACCTCACAAACAAATGCCCGACTGACGCAACGACAACGCAGGCTTCTTTGGCGATACTCAAAAGCACCGAAAACAATTCAAATCAATACGCGGCGATCAACGCTGATATCGAGGCGTTAAGGCCGCCACAAATTAAATCAATGTATTGTGAAAGGAAGCACCAAAGGGAGCATTTTAAAAATCACAATGATTCAAACGTGAGTGTTCCATTAACCTGCAATTATGAATGCTTGACTCCTGTTCTAGTTCGTGTATCTTTTAGTACCACAGCGATATATATTGCCGTCTCTCTTTCTCCAATGTAACTCATTGTAAGTCGCTTTGGATAAAAGCGTCTGCCAAATGCCACTAAATGTAAAATGTAAATGTAATGTAAATCTGCATCACAACCCATCACAAACTGGGCCCGGTTGGTGATTTTGAAAGCTTGTCTCACTAAAACTAAAATGCTTTTATAATTCTTGAATTTCCCACAACTGTGTTCATTTCTTTTGTATTCAAATTGATATTCAGACAGCGTTGGCTCACCAATGCAGTATTCTGATTAGCACCAATCTTTTCTCTATTCGTCCATTCAGTAACCTGTTAATTCCTTCATTTTATTAATTAACTTTGAAGGCCTGAACAAAAAAATACAATCTCAGCTGTGACTTCCTGTCCTTGTACTTGGCTCTGTGTGTGTCTGTCTGTCTGTGTGTGGGTGTGTGTGTGTGTCTGTGTGTGTCTGTGTGTGGTGTGTGTGTGTGTGTGTGTGTGTGTGGTGTGTGTGTGTGTGTGTGTGTGTGTGTGTGTGTGTGTGTGTGTGTGTGTGTGCGTGACACTGGGTTGATTGCACAGATCCCGTAAAGAACATCGTAGACTTCTACCAGGAAGATTAATACAATTGTTAATTACCATTTAAATGACTAATTGACCCACATGACCTGCTACGTGAACTAACCACACACCACACACACACACTAACACACACACAACACACACAACACACACCAACACGTTTTATCTCTCTCTCTCCTCTCTCTCTCTCTCTCTCTCTCTCTCTTCTCTATCTCTCTCTCTCTCCTCTCTCTCTCTCTCTCCTCTCTCTCTCTCTCTCTCGTCTCTCTCTCTCTTCTCTCTCTCTCTCTCTCTCTCTCTCCTCTTCTCCTCTCGTCTGCTCATTAGGCTGACCATACCTCAAATGGTAAAGTTGCCTGATCCTCGCACTCTCTCTTTCTCTCTCCTCCTCGCTCCTACGCTCCCTCCCTCCATCCCTTCCTCCCCCATCCCTTCCTCCCTCCATCCCTGTGATCCCTGCTCACTGTGCATCTCTCTGATCTCCTGAAGCTCTCTCATATGTAGAAGACCCCCCCCCCCCCCACCCCCACCCCCCACAGGAGCATCACACCACAGATCCCAACAATACACCGCACACACACACACACACACACACACACACACACACACACACACACACACACGGAAATAACATACTATATACTCATACAAACACAAACACAGCAACACATGTTGTATAGAAACACTGCATATTCACTGTAATTGCCTCCTGCAATTATCGAAGCGTGAAAGGTTGGGAACGTGTACACAAATTATAAAAACATCCATCTTCATTGATTATCTGTTCATTCCCAATGAGTAATCACAACATCGGGCAAAATATTAATATAAATACATTTCATAATCGTCCAGCCCTAATAGAAACCATAATAGAAATAGGGAAAATAGAAAAAATACCTTTCTATACGAATACAAAGACACATTCTGTAAGAATACAGGACACAAATACCTCGAGGAATACCAAACATACCTCATTCCACACGAATACAAATACACAAATTATATAGACATGCACACACACACACACACACACACACACACACAGACGCAAACAAAGCAGAGGTAACTTATAGAGAAAATCAGCAAACACAACTGTGTTTCTGCTTTCAATGTTCCAACGCTCGGAGCTCCACGCCGGCGCCCCACCACACCACACACCGCACCACCACACAGCACACAGCACCACACGGGGCACACACACACAACACACGCACACAGCACGACCATCCCCAGAGGTGTCATTGTTGTCGGAGCCAGGCGTCGGGGGCATTGAAGGTAAGTGAAAAGGTTCCGTCGCTAGGTTTTCACCTTCATTCACTCAGGTGATGAATTACAGAATATCTCTCGAGTAGTCTTCTGTACCCCTACCGACCACCTAACCTACTTAGCTGGGAGCTCTCGCCAGCTCGCGGCGACACAATCAAGAACGAGCTCCACAGATCAATCGACGGTGGTGTGTGCTGCGTGTGTGCTGTGGTAGGTAGTCTCTGCGTGTGGAAGATAGAGTGCGCTGCGATCACTACAGCATGCCTCCGTGTTCGGATACATATATTTTGTAGAGGTAGATATATATGAAATAGAGTCTGTGAGTATGTTCTCGAGACTTTCGACTTTACACAACACTAAACCGTGTGGAGTGATGTCGTTCCCAGGGGGAGGTAATACTGTATAATGAATGCACCCCCCGCCCCCCCGCCGCCCCCCCCCACACACAAGACAGCACCACAGCGACACAACACCATGACACACCACACACACACCACACACACACACACCACAAACACACACACAGCACACACACACACACAACACACACACACTCACACACACACACACACATACACGCTGTTGCCCACTGGAGAGAAAAACTGCTTGCAGAGCCCTTCATGGGACTCTCTCTCTCCTCTCTCTACTTTCTACCTCTCTCTCTTCTCTCTCTCTCTCTCGTCGTCTCTCATCTCTCTGACTCTCTCTCTCTCTCTCCTCTCTCCTTCTCTCTTCTCTCTCCTTCTCTCTCTCTCATCAAACACAAATTCATGGGCGTATATAACTCACAAACACAAGAGAGAAAGACACAGACCTTAGAACATGCCGATAAAAATAAGATATATATATAGTATATATAATATAATGGCACGGCCGCGCGCGAGTAGTGCGGGTTGAGAACGCGCATGTGTTAGAAGTGCGTGTATCAGCGCTTCTGTCGAGAGGAGCGACGCGTGAGTAGAGTGAAGCTTTTTGTCGATGACGTCTCGTCATAGTGATAGAGCAGTCATAATCATAGTGCAGTTTATAATTAATATATGAATTACATGTTATAATTAATAATCAGTCGTCGTATATATATGGGTGTCATCATTTTCAATATTACCTTGCAACATACCTTTGAACATCGTGTGCAATATTCCGAATATTATGTGCAATACTACTTCTTGCTACCATACCATAGCCAACTTATTGCTTTTTTTTACTAAATACGACCGAAATACCTACAGTATATTGTTTTTCTGTTAGGCTTATAGACTGTACATTTATTATTCTATTGTTTTTATTCTTATGTTGTTGGTATTCTTGAGCAACCTCTGGCACAAGAATTGCCTTCGGGATTAAGAAAGTTCTTATCTCATAACGGACATGCAGGGCGAGTAACACGAGCATTACAATTACAAACAACAAAGTACAAATGACGGAGTGGGAATATTAATATTGTCCATCATAGCGTCGGGCTGCCGGAACACACCGACAGAGAACACATCGGAATACAATCCACTGTCCATGGAGTGAAAGGGTGTTCTTCGTCATGTCCTTTTGTCAATGCACCAGTAGAACAAGAAAAACTTATCTGGTAATAAAAGTTACCAGATAAAACTAAATGGGGGAAGAAAACACAACAGAACCCAACAACAACAACAACTCTGCAACTTTCATATTATCGACTGTCAGTTAAATCAGTGATGAGTACTTCAGGGCTGCTTGTCTCAACATCTCAACACTGAGTCTCCTCGGCACATAGGTAGACCCTGCTGTCTAGTGGGGGGGGGGGGAGGAGCCAGCCAATAGAAATGTTCTGAATTCCAAATGCACTCTCCGGGTTCACATGCAGTTTAACTCTCGGTGGTGTCGAAGCCCAGAGCGCTGGGGCTGGGCCTGCGTTGGGCTGCGATTTCAGCGTCAAAGCAGATGTGCGCCGGCGGGGCGTCGGTGGAAAAAAAGAGAGAAAGACCAAAAATAGCAAAGCGACGCAACGATTACCGTTCGACGATCCATCCATCCGTGGGTTTTTTTGTGTGTGTGCTGGCAAAACCGATTCCAGCTCTATGATCCACCTACGATTCTAGCTCTATGATTCTAGCTCTAATGATTCTAGCTCTAGGTTGTGGTCCGCGGCTAATATAATATGACGGCCGAACATCAAACCACTAAGACTCGAGACGAATAGTTTTCAGTCTCGCCTGGGCTGCATTGGTAATTGTAAAAAAAACAACACACCAACACACACCACACATATACACACTGCATACACACGAAAGATGTGTAGGTGTAGACACCACACAACAAACATGCACACACACACACACACACACACACACACACACACACAACACACACACACACACACACACACACACACACACATATACAAGCACACACGCAAAAGTATGTGTAGTGTAGACACACACAAATCTATGCACACACACGCACGCACACACACACACACACACACACACAATACACATGCACACACACACACACAAGCACAGCGTGCATGACTAACACACACAACATCCACACACACACACACACACACACATACACATGCACACACACACACACACACACACACACACACACACACACAAAAGCACTCGCAATCTCTCTCAAACACACACACACACACACACACACACACACACACGCACAACATGCGGTTTACATGTTAACGGTACAATCGGCGTCTGCAAATTCATACAGTGTTGATTGGACGCCGAGCACAGTGCCAGGATAATACGAGAGGTAATGCGAGGGGTAATTAGACAGCGTTTAATGGAAGTCGTTTAATACTTCTGTCTGCCGCTTAAAAACGTTGTGCGCGGTGATTTGGGCTGCGGAGCGGGAGGAGGGAATTCAATCTAATTTTTTATTATCTTTGAGTGGTTTTTGCTGCGGCATTGTGGAATAAAGTCTTATTGTTGTGATCGTCTAATTGATGAGTTAAGATAATTAAGATGAGATCAGGCGGTGCGTTCCCCCCACAGAATTAGATTTGTTCTGTACTGGTCCCCGATCAGATAATAACACAGGAATGCACGGAACCAAAACGCACTTTTTAAAAAATCATTCACTCATTTACACACACGGTAACGAAAAGTCCGTTTTTTTAATCAGCATGTTTGAGTCCGAGTGTGTTGCCGGAGCTTTTTGTACCTGCTTGCTCTCCTGTTGTAGAGCAGCATAGCAGTAAAATACACGTCTTTTAAAGGGGTTTTAAGGGATTTTAAAATGTGTCAAACACGTGGGGAACTGGAGAACTGGGCCAGCGGACTGAAAGGGTTCAAGGGAACAAACCTCGTTCATACAGCCTCGACAACAAATGCCCGACTGACGCAACGACTAACGCAGGCTTCTTTGGCGATACTCAAATAGCACCAAAACAATTCAAATCAATACGCGGCGATCAACGCTGATATCGGAGGCGTAGGCCGCCACAAATAAATCAAATGTATTGTGAAAGGAAGCACAAAGGAGATTTAAAATCACAATGATTCAAACGTGAGGTGTTCCATTAACCTCGCAATTATGAATCGCTTGACTCCTGTTCTATTCTTATCTTTATGTACCACAGAGATATACGTTGCTGTCTCTCTTTCTCCAAATGTACTCATTGTAAGTCGCTTTGGATAAAAGCGTCTGCCAAATGCCACTAAATGTAAAATGTAAATGTAATGTAAATCTGCATCACAACCCATCACAAACTGGGCCCGGTTGGTGATTTTGAAAGCTTGTCTCACTAAAACTAAAATGCTTTTATAATTCTTGAATTTCCCACAACTGTGTTCATTTCTTTTGTATTCAAATTGATATTCAGACAGCGTTGGCTCACCAATGCAGTATTCTGATTAGCACCAATCTTTTCTCTATTCGTCCATTCAGTAACCTGTTAATTCTTTCATTTTATTAATTAACTTTGAAGGCCTGAACAAAAAAATACAATCTCAGCTGTGACTTCCTGTCCTTGTACTTGGCTGTGTGTGTGTCTGTCTGTCTGTGTGTGGGTGTGTGTGTGTGTGTCTGTGTGTGTCTGTGTGTGTGTGTGTGTGTGCACCGAGAGAGAGAGGAGAGAGTGAGCGAGCGAGCGAGCGAGCGAGCGAGCGAGAGAGGTAGAGGGCTCCAGTGAGTGTTGTGTGTGTGTGTGTGTGCGCGTGTATGTGTGTGTGGTGTGTGTATTGTGTGTGTGTGTGTGTGTGTGTGTGTGTGTGTGTGTGTGTGTGTGTGTGTGTGTGTGTGTGTGTGTGTGTGTGTGTGTGTGTGTGTGTGCGTGTGTCTGTGAGAGCGGGGGGTGCATCCATTTACAGTATACTCCCCCTGGAACGACATCACTCCACAGGTATAACAAACACACACACACACACACACACACACACACACACACACACACACACACACACACACACACACACACACACACGCACACGCACACACACACACACACACCTCAGTGTTGTGGCGTTTGCAGCTGCAGGTTCCAGCTAAGTAGGTTAGGTGGTTGGTAGGAAGCTCTGAGTATTGTTTCACCGAGAAATAAGTTGACAGGACGGCTTTTCACTTTACCTTCAAGCCCCCCGACGCCTGGCTCCGACAACAATGACACCTCTGGGATTGGTCGTGTGTGCGTGTGTGTGTGTGTGTGTGTGTGTGCGTGTGTGTGTGTGCGTGTGTGTGTGTGTGTGTGCGCGTGTGTGTGTGCGCGTGCGTGTGTGTGTGTTTGGACACAAGCAAAGATGCGTTGACTATGTACCTACATTTTTGTTGTGCTTGGACATATTCTTTCGTGTGTGTGTGTGTGTGTGTGTGTGTGTGTGTGTGTGTGCATGTCTATATAATTTGTGTATTTGTATTCGTGTGGAATGAGTATGTTTGTATTCCTCGAGTATTTGTGTCTGTATTCTTACAGAATGTGTCTTTGTATTCGTATAGAAAGGTATTTTTTCTATTTTCCTATTTCTATTATGGTTTCTATTAGGGCTGGACGATTATGAAATGTATTTATATTAATATTTTGCCCGATGTTGTGATTACTCATTGGGAATGAACAGCTAATCAATGAAGATGGATGTTTTTATAATTTGTGTACACGTTCCCAACCTTTCACGCTTCGATAATTGCAGGAGGCAATTACAGTGAATATGCAGTAGTTTCTATACAACATGTGTTGCTGTGTTTGTGTTTGTATGAGTATATAGTATGTTATTTCCGTGTGTGTGTGTGTGTGTGTGTGTGTGTGTGTGTGTGTGTGTGTGTGTGTGTGTGTGTGTGTGTGTGTGTGTGTGTTGTGTGTGTGTGTGTGTGTGTGTGTGTGTGTGGGGGTGTCATAAGCGAGTTGGCGAGAGAGGCAGAGAGAGGAAGGGAGGGAAAGGGGATGGAGGGAGGAAGGGATGGAGGTAGGGAGGAGGAGGAGAGAGAGAGAAAGAGAGAGGAGATCAGCAACTTACATTGAGGTATGGTACAAGAGAGAGAGAGAGAGAGAGAGAGAGAGAGAGAGAGAGAGAGAGAGAGAGAGAGAGAGAGAGAGAGAGAGAGAGAGAGAGAGAGAGAGAGAGAGAGAGAGAGAGAGAGAGAGAGAGAGAGAGAGAGAGAGAGAGAGAGAGAGAGAGAGAGAGACGGGAGAGAGAGATGTGTGGTGTGTTGAACACGAGAGGTCATGGTCAATTAGTCATTTAAATGGTAATTAACAATTGTATTAATCTTCCTGGTAGAAGTCTACGATGTTCTTTACGGGATCTGTGCAATCAACCCAGTGTCACGCACACACACACACACACACACACACACACACACACACACACAG
>PIJE02005605.1:0-10000 GCA_002895965.2 Coryphaenoides rupestris
TGCGTTCAATTAAAGTCACCAGTCTTCCAGCTTTTCACCTTATTTCGGATAAACTCCCCCCCCCACCCCCGTACACACACATGGTCTCCTGTCCACCTCATATGGGAGGACCGGAGGTGAAAGCCTTAAGAATCAGCACACAGACATCAGCGCACAGAAGCGTGAACCCACATCAGCACAACGGTAAAGCCATCTGCCCAGGCCACTGCTGACCAGCAGCTAATGCCCACGTCTCGCTGCAGCCTTAGTGTCTCTTATTCTTCTTCATTTTTCGAGGAAGCGAACGACCACGGAGACACTTGGGCGAGCACACACACACTCTTTACCCGTACAAGAGTACCTTGCAGATTTTTATCTTTTCGCTTTTTTTTTCCCGCTTCTACTCCGTCACTCTCTCTCTCTCTCTCTCTCGCTCTCTCTCTCTCCTCTCTCTCTCTCTCTCTCTCCTCTCTCTCTCCTCTCTCCTCTCTCTCTCTCTCTCTCTCTCTCTCTCTCTCTCTCTCTCTCTCTCTCTCTCTCTCTCTCTCTCTCTCCATCGCTCTCTCTCTCTCTCTCTCTCTCTCTCTCTCTCTCTCTCTCTCTCTCTCTCTCTCTCTCTCTCTCTCTCTCTCTCTCTATGTCTCTGTCTCTCTGTCTCTCTCTCTCTCTCTTGTCCCTCTTCTTGTCCCTAGGGTCTGTTTACCTCTCCCGGCTGTCAGGGACCTTGAATTAAAAAAAATGTCCATGGCAAATTGGACATGAAACATATAAGTGAAAAAAAGCATAGAAGAAATGAAGGGAATAAGCTCAACAACCCAAGGCCACGTTGGCAACAACAATTTGGTTATCGGCAGACGACGAGACGAAAACCACTGGGGAGCTAGTGGGGGGTCGGCGCGCGCATGGAGGATACTGTGGCTGCTGCAGCGCCACTCGGCTGACATTGACAGAAGCCTTGGGGCCCACTAATGCCTCCTCCTCATCCTCATCCTCCTCATCCTCATCCTCCTCCCTCTCCCCCCCTTCCTCCTCCTCCTCCTCCCTCCCTCCTCCCCTCCCCCTCCCCCCCCCTCCCCCTCCCTCCCCCCCCTCCCCCATCCTCCTCCTCCTCCAGCCTCCCGAGCTAGTGGGAGGCGCGGCGGTGTTCTGTTTCTATTTGGGGGAGGAGCCTGAGACCCTCAACCAGGAAGACGGCGGCCGCGGTTAATTCACGGCGGCGTCGGGGGTGTCTGCCTCTCCGTCGTGCGAACAGCAGGCAGACGGCGGCATTCTGGGATCTCATTAAACCGAACACAGTCGCTCCTCTGTCGGTGGGGTGGGGAGAGAGAGAGGGGGAGAGTGGGACTCTCATCTCCTCCTCCTCCTCCCCCTCTCCTCTCCTCTTGCTCCTCCTCCTACTCCTCCTCCTCCTCATCCTCCTCCTCATCCTCCTCCTCCTCCTCATCCTCCTCCTTTCCTTTCCTTGCCTCCATAGTGTCTAATCCACAGATTCAATTTACAGGCGCTTCAAAGCGGTTCAAACTTTTATTGTGCCGCCGAACCAACAGAACACCGGTGAAATGAAATATGAGGCAGGAGACGGAAGACATTTTTTATTGTGAAGTTTTACCGCCTGGTAATGGCCTCTGCAAAGTTTAGGCCTCTGTCTCTTTTTTTCGAGTTTTTGAGTGAGTTTTTTGTTTTAACCACTTCTAATCTCCCTTTGTTAACTTTACCAGCACAATGAAGATTTGTACGCGTAGATTGCAATTAAAAAAGTTGAGCAGCGTATTTTTTTTTTCCCTTCTTTGTTTTCCTCAACCCCGTCTCTTTTTACCGGGGAAACTAATTGGACAAGAAGCATTCCGGGCTGCAGCCGGCAAGCTGTTCCGCGGGAAATAGAGCAAAGCTTGAAAGGTAGATTCATTCCTAAGACGCATGGCCGGAAAGTGCAAAAATGACTGTATGGTCCGTTCACTCACACACACACACACACACACACACACACACACACACACACAGTAGAAATGTCACAGAGAAGAAGAAATACGGGTGCGGAAATGCATTCGGCACGGCCACCGCACTGCTGCAGAAATCAAGCACAGGCCAGAGAGCTGCGTGGGGTTGGGTGTGACCCGTACGATGAGGATCTTCCCGGCGGCGGCCCCCTGCAGCGTAGCACACAGCGGCCTGCATTATGCATATGCTAACAATGCATAAATGCATCGGGAAGGAGCTCGGCGGGAGGGGGGGGCGGGGTCTGTCGGTCGGTCGGTCGGACAGACTGCGGGTCGCGCGCGCAATAAACATACTTGATTACCTTTCTTTGTCCTGCGGAGAAGCCACTTATTGATTCCGTCACGCAGAGAGGGGGGAGAGTTTAAAAGGGCCTGCGGAGTCACACCGGGGGGCCGGGGGAATCTACATCGGCCAGAGTGAATTTCCGTGGCTAAAAACAGGCGGGAAAAACGAGCGCTAAGAGGAGCCGACAGCCTTGAGAGGGATTGTGTCAGCGCGCGTTTCCCTGGATTAGTGTAGCAGCCAGTGGTGCGGAGAGGGGTCGTGGCTGATTGGTGGCAGGGAGGTAATTAATGGTCCTCTCCTTGCTCCGGAGCAGCGTGGATACATTGATACCGTGCTCCGCTCCGGAAGAAAGGTACCGAGAGGGGTAGATGGAGAGCGGAACAGGCTGGGAGAGAGGCGAGAGAGACGCGTTGCAGGGAGAGGGACGATGCGGGAAGAAGAAAGAAGGGTAGGGGGTACGGCGAGCGGGGGGGGGGGGCGGGGGGGAAGAAAGGTTACGGCGGGGGGGGGGAAGGGGGCGTGTCATTAGGCAGGGTGGGGGGGGGGGGCACAGGTCTCTCTCTCTCTCTCTGTCCTCGATATCTTGCAACGAACGTTTGGTCTTTTGGCCCCAAACTGCTCCAGAGCTGCCGGGGAGACTTTGAGCTTTATCGCATTACAGTAATGTCCAGGGAATTAAATTCCACCAGTTTGATTTAATAGACCTTTCAGAAGGGGGCGGACATGGCGGAGGATCGGACCTGATTAGAGCCTTGTTCTGTTCATCAGACACCAGTGAACTGACTCACGAGCGGCGGTCGGATTGGACACACACCACTCTCATCCTCTCCCTGGCCCCTCGATACAGGGAGGCGTGTTTTCTCTCTGTTGGTCTGTCTGTCTTTCTGTCTGTCTCTCCGTCTGTCTCTCTGTCTGTCTGTCTGTCCATCTATTTATATCTGAAGGTAGATGGATCCCCATGACACCAGCGGCCAGAGTTCACAGATGATTCACCGGCACCGAGAGAGAGAGAGAGAGAGATGTCTGTATGTAACCATGGCGACAGGAGCGTTGAAACGGGTTCATTCGAGTTGCGTTTGTCGTGTCGTGTTCTTCATCAACCGCTGGACCGTCCTCTGGATCGTCCCCTCCAAGAACGGCTCCTGTGTCTTTTAGCGTCAGGGTATCACTGCAGCACAGCAAGGGGGGACGCTACATGCTACATGTCAACGCATACGTGCATGCCGATTCCCAGTATAAGCTGATTAACTGGTGAGGAACGGATCTCTCTGGCGAAGGACGCAAAGGTCACGTCCACGTCCTATTTTATGCCGGTTTCCATTTTTCACACGTCCCGTTCATCCAGTCGAATTAAGACGCCGCTGGTTATGGTCGGTGTTAAACGCGCAGCTTTACGAGGGGGACTAGGTGTTCATCAATATTTATGCTTATCACCCTATTCTATTTTATGGTTTCGGTTGAGGTCATAGCAATAAACAGATGCACATTTTCACCATCTTTACAAGCATATCTTGTCCATTTAAGGTATTTACTGTACTTACGATCGTACAGTTTATTTGCCTTTAACGTCTTTAGAGTGGTTAAACTGAATCCAATTTGCTCCATCGAACACACCACCACGATAAAATGGAAGAGAATCCAAAGCTTCTCACGACCGCATCCATTATTTTGCTTGAAGCGTTAACATTACATAACGCAGTCAAAGACGTTTCTCGCCAGCCAATCAGCAGACAGCAGGAGATTCGGTTGCTCCACGCGCAGTTGAGATCTCGCCACAACGTGATCTATTTACATCTGGCTCCACAGGACTATTCTGGAAGCAACTTTAATAGCGCACTATTGCTAAGTGACCGCCTCACAGGTTGTCTTTGTTGCTTTAAGTTTGGAGCACAGCATTGAATTGTGCTCATAAATGATTTAGAAGCGAACAGTATTTATGATAATCCTCTTTTATGGCCAATCTATAGTAGATCCATTAGGCATGCATTAGTAAGTGAAGTATATTGGTCCTGGTCTTGGTCCTCAGTCAGAAGTCGATAGCCTGCATTAAGCCGTCCTAAATATAAAAAAAAAAGATGGCTTCATCACTTGAGCTCAGTTTCAAAATGCTGATTATTCTGCTAATTGTCAAATGAGTTTGTTGCTCCTCTAGAGCGACCCTTCACATTTTTATCTCAGGGACCAAAAGGGAACAGAAGTGAAAACGTCTCAGGCACGGCAGAGTCACAGCGGCACAGCGGAGTCACGGCGGCACAGCAGGGGCACGGCGGCACAGCGGAGTCACGGCGGCACAGTAGGGGCACGTTGGCACAGCGGAGTCACGGCGGCACAGCAGGGGCACGGCGGCACAGCGGAGTCACCGCGGCACCGGGGAGTCACCGCGGGCACAGCAGAGTCGTGGCGGCATCACAGAGTCACCGCGGCACTGCGGAGTCACGGCAGAGACATGGCAGCAGAGCAGAGTCACGGCGGCATCGCAGAGTCACGGCGGCACGGCGGAATCGTGGCGGCAAAGCACAGAGTCACGGCAGAGTCACGGCGGCACAACGGCGTCACGGCAGAGTCACAGCAGCACAGCAGAGTCACGGCAGACTCACTGCAGAGTCACAGGGGCACGGTGGAGTCACGCCGGCACAGCAGAGTCACGGTGGCATCGCAGAGTCACGCCGGCACATCGGAGTCACGGCACAGTCACAGCGGCACAGCGGAGTCACGGCGGCACAGCAGAGTCACGGCACAGTCACAGCGGCACAGCGAAGTCCCGGCGGCACAGCAGAGTCACGGCGGCACTGCAGAGTCACGGCACAGTGGCACAGCGGAGTCACGGCGGCACAGCAGAGTCACGGCACAGTCACAGCAGCACAGCGGAGTCACGGCGGCACTGCAGAGACACAGGAGATAAGGAGAGAGAGAGAGAGAAAGAGAGAGAGAGAGAGAGAGAGAGAGAGAGAGAGTGGGGTGGTAGTGTGGGGTTGGAGTCGGGTGGATTTCTGATTGACAATTTGCATCCTCTTCAAAGTATTGGGGGGACATGATTGAATCCAGTCAGCCTGAACCCATTAGGGCAGCGCAGCCGTTAGCCCACCGCCACCAGTGCCTGCGCCACCACCACCACCACCATTTATATTCATGTTGGGCCTGTTGAGGTGGAGAACAAGAGAGAGAGAGAGAGAGAGAGAGAGAGAGAGAGAGAAGAGAGAGAGAGAGAGAGAGAGAGAGAGAGAGAGAGAGAGAGAGAGGAAGAGGAAGCAGAGGAAGTGGGGAGTGAAGGGGGGCGGATGATGGAGAGATGATGGTGGGAAATAAGGTGGAGGAGAGAGAGAGAGAGAGAGAGAGAGAGAGAGAGAGAGAGAGAGAGAGAGAGGCCCTGTCATCCATCCATCCATTTGCAGTTTATGAGGAAGAGGAGGAAGAGGAGGAAAAGGGGGAAGAGGAGGAAGAGGGGAAAGAGGAGGAAGATGAGGAAGAGGAGGAAGAGGAGGAAGAGGGAAGAGGAGGGAGAGGAGGAAAGCCTCTCCTGGGACTCCGGAGGCGGGTCAATTTGCCCTGCTCCTAGCGCTCCTGATCTGCATGTGATTGAACGGTTCAATATGTCTTTGAATTGGCCTGAGAGGGATCGACGTGCAGAGCTCCACACCAGGACCACTCTGGAGGCTCAGGGGGACGCTCTCAGAGGGTCACTCTGCTGGCTTGTATTTATTTCGTACATTAGCCGATGTTGTAACATTACTACAACTGAAGCCCACCGGGTGTATTGTTTTCAAAGCGGGGACGACGGCGACCGGCCAAGACATGCCAGCAACGGACGCCGGCGCCGGCTTGGGTTCCGCTCCTCTGCTCCTCCGCTCCTTGGCCCGGGGAGCGTCTGGAGATGGGATCACAGCACCAGAAGATGTTCTTCCACTTCAGGGCCGGATCATCTCCTCGTCCGTCGCCGACGGGGCTCATCCACCTTTCATCTGCTCCCCCATACACCCCCTCCTCCCCCCCCCCCCCCCCCACCCCCCCCTCTTCTCCTCTCTCCTCCCTCCTCTCCCTGGCCAGCCCCCGGGAGCTTGACTAGGTGACAAAGGAGGTGGAGTGTTGTGGAGAGAGTCTTCCCAGTGTCCCCATTTATCTCTGGGAAGCAGCGCATGTGCCCACAGCGAGGACGCTGCTGCAGCCGGGCCCACAGCCGCCCTGCAGCCGGCAGCCAGCTCCGACACACTGGCACCGCGTTTGGAGATTTATGATCAATGACGTGAGGAGGGATGGTGAACTTTACACCGTATTCCGGTTTGTCCAGAAACCAAACCAAAGGCAGAACAGAAACGGGAAGGGGCACGATTCCAAGTCGCTTGGTTTAAATTCACTTAAAACTAATTGTGTTTAATATTTTATGTTACGCCATAAAAATGAGCTCAGTGAGGCCGTCGATACCTTTTACCTGTTCGCGTCGTAGTCGGTACGGCGCCGCTAATCCAATGGTGGGTCATTTGCTCCTCGCTTTCATGTGATTATCAAAGTACAAATTCAATAAGACCACGCCGGCCGTTTTAAGTATCCATCCATAGCCCCGTGGATACATCCACTGTCATAAATATAAAAGACCTTTAATGCAGACGGCCGCACCCAAATCCTCTCTTCCCCATCACATAAAGAGCACAAATGACCATTTGCAATCATAGCACATTACTTCCGATCTTTCATCCGGCTGACGTGACGAGTCACGTCAGCCGGATGAAAGATCGGAAGTAATGTGCTATGATTGCAAATGGTCATTTGTGCTCTTTATGTGATGGGGAAGAGAGGATTTGGGTGCGGCCGTCTGCATTAAAGGTCTTTTATATTTATGACAGTGGATGTATCCACGGGGCTATGGATGGTCCCCCGCCAGACACTGACACCGACCAGCGCCGCCTCGGTCGGCCCCGGCGCGTACCGACTAGCCGCGCCCCGTACGCCAGCCTCCACACCCGTGCGCCGTCTGCATTAAAGGTCTTTTATATTTATGACAGTGGATGTATCCACGGGGCTATGGATGGATACTTAAAACGGCCGGCGTGGTCTTATTGAATTTGTACTTTGATAATCACATGAAAGCGAGGAGCAAATGACCCACCATTGGATTAGCGGCGCCGTACCGACTACGACGCGAACAGGTAAAAGGTATCGACGGCCTCACTGAGCTCATTTTTATGGCGTAACATAAAATATTAAACACAATTAGTTTTAAGTGAATTTAAACCAAGCGACTTGGAATCGTGCCCCTTCCCGTTTCTGTTCTGCCTTTGGTTTGGTTTCTGGACAAACCGGAATACGGTGTAAAGTTCACCATCCCACCTCACGTCATTGATCATAAATCTCCAAGCGCGGTGCCAGTGTGTCGGAGCTGGCTGCCGGCTGCAGGGCGGCTGTGGGCCCGGCTGCAGCAGCGTCCTCGCTGTGGGCACATGCGCTGCTTCCCGGAGATAAATGGGGACACTGGGAAGACTCTCTCCACAACACTCCACCTCCTTTGTCACCTAGTCAAGCTCCCGGGGGCTGGCCAGGGAGAGGAGGGAGGAGAGAGGAGAAGAGGGGGGGGAGGAGGGAGGGGGAGGGCAGGGGGTGTATGGGGGAGCAGATGAAAGGTGGATGAGCCCCGTCGGCGACGGAGGAGGAGATGATCCGGCCCTGAAGTGGAAGAACATCTTCTGGTGCTGTGATCCCATCTCCAGACGCTCCCCGGGCCAAGGAGCAGAGGAGCAGAGGAGCGGAACCCAAGCCGGCGCCGCCGTCCGCTGCTGGCATGTCTTGGCCGGTCGCCGTCGTCCCCGCTTTGAAAACAATACACCCGGTGGGCTTCAGTTGTAGTAATGTTACAACATCGGCTAATGTACGAAATAAATACAAGCCAGCAGAGTGACCCTCTGAGAGCGTCCCCCTGAGCCTCCAGAGTGGTCCTGGTGTGGAGCTCTGCACGTCGATCCCTCTCAGGCCAATTCAAAGACATATTGAACCGTTCAATCACATGCAGATCAGGAGCGCTAGGAGCAGGGCAAATTGACCGCCTCCGGAGTCCCAGGAGAGCTCTTCCCCCTCTTCCTCCTCTTCCTCCTCTTCCTCCTCTTCCCCATCTTCCTCCTCTTCCTCCTCTTCCCCCTCTTCCTCCTCTTCCCCCTTTTCCTCCTCTTCCTCCTCTTCCTCATAAACTGCAAATGGATGGATGGATGACAGGGCCTCTCTCTCTCTCTCTCTCTCTCTCTCTCTCTCTCTCTCTCTCTCTCTCTCTCTCTCTCTCTCTCTCTCTCCTCCCCTTCCCCTCTCTCTCCTCCCCCCCTCTCTCCCCTCTCTCTCTCTCTCTCTCTCTCTCTCTCTCTCTCTCTCTCTCTCTCTCTCTCTCTCTCTCTCTTTCTCTTCTCTCTCTCTCTCTCTCTCTCTCTCTCTCTCTCTCTCTTGTTCTCCACCTCAACAGGCCCAACATGAATATAAATGGTGGTGGTGGTGGTGGCGCAGGCACTGGTGGCGGTGGGCTAACGGCTGCGCTGCCCTAATGGGTTCAGGCTGACTGGATTCAATCATGTCCCCCCAATACTTTGAAGAGGATGCAAATTGTCAATCAGAAATCCACCCGACTCCAACCCCACACTACCACCCCATCTCTCTCTCTCTCTCTCTCTCTCTCTCTCTCTCTCTCTCCTTCTCCACCTTATTTCCTACCATCATCTCTCCATCATCTGCCCCCCTTCACTCTGGTTCCTCTCCTCTCTCTCTCTCTCTCTCTCTCTCTCTCTCTCTCTCTCTCTCTCTCTCTCTCTCTCTCTCTCTCTCTCTCTCTCCGGCTGACATCTCTGTCACCCACACCCACAACCACACACACACACACACACACACCCACACACACACACACACACACACACACACACAGGGAGATGAGCACACACAGAGGTCTCCTGCTGGATCGGTCTTGATCTGCCGTAACCTGTTCACAACACTTCATCCAGAAGGAGATCATAAGCGAGGATCAGTTGTCGTGTCCTCGTGCTAAGCTATTAAAAAGCGGTCGCTGTCTCTTCATAATAGCAGCAATAATAACACACTGTGGGGCTGGGAGTTTTGAAGATATACAGAGTATGCTTTTAAACATCAACATCCCTATTAGCCAACTTAGACAGAATGAAGAAAGGAAAAACTATTTTGCGGACAACATAGTCACAATACAAAAGGAACATTTGAAATGCATTTGTGGGAGTTCATCTTAAAGCGCCAGGCAGCTGTCAACAGATCCGAGGAGATGATGTGTTTTGATTGGGAAAGGTTAATATATGTATTTGTTTGTCTCTATCCAGGACAACCACAAATATGAACGCAATCAGATGGGAATATTCAGCTGATGGGAACACACACAAAATGACAAATGGCATTTTATAAAGAATCTAGGTAGTGCTATGATTAGGGTTAGAGTTAGAGTTAGGATTAGGGCTAGGGCTAGGGTTAGGGTTAGGTTTGGGATTAAGGTGAGGGTCAGGGTTAGTGTTAGGGTTAGGGTTAGGGTTAGGGTTAGGGTTAGGGTTAGGTTAGGGTTAGGGTTAGGGTTAGGGTTAGGGTTAGGGTTAGGGTTAGGGTTAGGGTTAGGGTTAGGGTTAGGGTTAGGGTTAGGGTTAGGGTTAGGGTTAGGTTAGGGTTAGGGTTAGGATTAGGATTAAGGTAAGGGTCAGAGTTAGTGTTAAGGTTAGGGTTAGGGTAGGGTCAGGTTAGGGTAAGGGTGAGCGTGACG
>PIJE02005605.1:15000-18165 GCA_002895965.2 Coryphaenoides rupestris
AAATGTATGAACCATCTTGGGACAAATGTAGAACCATCTTGGACAAAATGTATGACCATCTTGGGTACAAATGTATGACCATCTTATGGCATTCTCTTACTCTCTTTCTCTCTCTCTCCCTATATCTCTCTCTCTCTCTGTCTCTCTGTCTCTCTGACTTCTCTCTCTCTCTCTTTCTCTCTCTCTCCCTCTCTTCCCTCTCTGTCTTCTTTCTCTCTCTCTCCCTCTCTCTTCTCTTTCTCTCTCCTCCCTCTCTCTCTCCTCCACCTCTCTCTCTCCCTCTCTCTCATCTCTCCTCTCTCCTCTATCTCTCTCTCTCTCTCTCCTTCTCTAGGTTTGGTGTAGAGAGAGAGAGAGAGAGAGAGAGAGAGAGAGAGAGAGAGAGAGAGAGAGAGAGAGAGAGAGAGAGAGAGAGAGAGAGAGAGAGAGAGAGAGAGAGAGAGAGAGAGAGAGAGAGAGAGAGAGAGAGAGAGAGAGAGAGGGGGAGGGGGGAGACAGAGAGAGTGGGAGAGAAAGAGAGAGAGAGAGACAGAGACAGACACAGTGACAGAGACAGAGAGAGACAGCAACAGACAGACAGAGACAGACAGCAACAGACAGACAGAGACAGACAGCAACAGACAGACAGAGCCAGACAGACAGAGACAGTGGCAAAGACAGAGACAGAGAGACAGAGAGACAGAGAGACAGAGAAAGCGTGAGCGTGAGATGGACAGGCCGCCCGAGCACCTTTTGGAGCGCAGCCAGATCAAGGTCATAAGGTGAGTGAGCAGAATAATCCCTTTGAGAAAGCCTCCGGCCTCCTCCCTCCCTCCCTCCCTCCCTCCCTCCGCCCCTCTCCCTCCCCCCCACCCCCACGGCCACAAGGCAAAGCTGGCGGGCGGAAGGTCAGGCCGGGTTGCGTAGCTCCGTCCCTCCTCGGCGTCTGGCCCTGGGATTGTTGCTGCCACTGCTCCATTCTCTCCCTTACCTTGAAAGCACACAGCCGGCTTATCGGCGCCAGAATGGGCCGTACACGCTGAATGCAGAGCTAAAGAGAAGCCAGATGAATGTTTGAATGGGTGGGCCCGGCTGAATGCCTCGGCTTTTTTATTTTTTTCCATCAACCTCCTCCTCACTCGCTATTCCTTATCATCCCTGTGTCATGTTAGCCGCTTTTCAACACTCTCGCTTCCTCCTCCCTCTCCCTCTCCCTCTCTCTCTCTCCCTCTCTCTCTCTCTCTCTGTCTCTCTCCTACTCAGTTTTCTCGGTCTATTCTTTACCTTTCACACGCCCACATATTCTAACCCGATGTGCCGGGAATTGGAATCACTCCCTGTTGCCCCTGTGCTCCGTCTTTTAGGGATGACCCGGAATGACGAGGAGGTTTCGCTGAAAGGGATCACGGCCGTTTTATATGCGCGTCGGGATCTGGGGGGAAGAAATACAACGTTGAGGACACGGACGGATTCCAGACGAACGTAGAACCGTCTTGGTCCAAATGTAGAAGCTTCTTGTTTCAAATGTAGAACCGTCTTGGTAAAAATGTAGAACCATCTAGTTACAAATGTAGAACCATCTAGTTACAAATGTAGAACCGTCTTGGTACAAATGTAGAACCGTCTTGGTACAAATGTAGAACCGTCTAGTTACAAATGTAGAACCATCTTGGTACAAATGTAGAACCGTCTAGTTACAAATGTAGAACCATCTTGGTACAAATGTAGAACCGTCTAGTTACAAATGTAGAACCGTCTTGGTACAAATGTAGAACCGTCTTGGTACAAATGTAGAACCGTCTAGTTACAAATGTAGAACCATCTTGGTACAAATGTAGAACCGTCTTGGTACAAATGTAGAACCATCTTGGTACAAATGTAGAACCATCTTGGTACAAATGTAGAACCATCGAGTTACAAATGTAGAACCATCTTGGTACAAATGTAGAACCATCTTGGCACAAATGTAGAACCATCGAGTTACAAATGTAGAACCATCTTGGTACAAATGTAGAACCATCTTGGTACAAATGTAGAACCGTCTCGGTACAAATGGAGATTGTTCCAGTTTCTGGGTACCGTAGCTTGTCCAACCCCCTCATTACTTTTCTGCTTAGCCCTTGCTGACGTATCGTCTGCGTTTTTCAAGTCCTCCTTTGCGGCGCCGCGTAATGTGATTCCCTCCAACACTCGGCAAACAGAAACAACGCTGCTCAACGTGACAAATGTGGTTTTGCGTACAAACAGGCGTCCCGTAATGAGACGCTTTCTGTAGGATCCTGAACGGTGTTTGTCAGGAAAACATAATTATCGCTATTTACTGTGTCTGATGTTTGGAGAGATTCTTCGGAGAAGGCTCCACCAGACCAAATACTGTGAATATGGGTTTATATAACTATATAAATATATAAATGTGTTGTCATTCTTCCTGCAGAGCGCTGCTGTTACAACTCAGTTACCACAGTACAGCTGGCTTCACACCTACACTGCGCCAACAGGCATCGCTACCACTCTCCATCTCAAGATAGAACAATCCTCTTGTACATAAACTGGTTTGTTGCACTTGCACTGGAAGGATGAATGGTTAACGCAGAAAATAATTATGGCAAGAAATATTTTTGGGGATAAAACAAATGAACAGAACTCTATCTTTCCGTCTCTCTCTTTCTTTATTTCTATTTATTTTCTCTGTCATCAGTTCAGTGCAAAAAAAAAAACAGAGCAACACATTTCCACAGGTGGTCTCCTTGTCCCCGGTCCAATTACGGCAAGACGGAGAGGACATTTTTATTGTTCTACGAGGGGACATTTCTATGGCTGCCAACGTCTCCGGGAGTGGAGGAGCCTGCCCGCCTCCCACCACCGCCGTCCCCACACGCCCCCACCAACCACCCTTACCCAGGGAGCCAAATGGTCCCGCTTATCGAGACCGAGAGGTCCCAGTGTATATAACACTGACTGACCGTACTTCAAAAGCATGCACAACCACCACACACACAAATCACACACAACACATCACACAGCACACACACAACGAAATACAATACAAGCTACACACACGCACACACATGCAACGTTGCATTCTTGTGTGTTTTATTCTGCAGTCTCCGTGAAAAAATTTTTTTGGGGAAAAGAACAGATGGTGGTACAGTGCACGGACACTGAGCACCGAGAGGCAGCGAATCA
>PIJE02005606.1:0-18162 GCA_002895965.2 Coryphaenoides rupestris
TACTACAGGAACACAGGCGAACCGGACACAAGAGTCACCATAACTGATGACGTAACACAACACAACTTCATGAACAGGTCACATGACAGGGTTGCTATAGTATTGTCTATCATCACGTAAACGTCATGCCTGATTATGCTATAAACTCTACGCTATAAACTATTGTTTGGCCACAATTGTGATTATTTGATGACCAGAAACGTTAAACCTTCACAAAGACATATCTTTGCTATGACCACGGACATAATGTTACATCATGCTTTTGCACGGTATGACTGTTTTATCCAAATAAAAGCAACCGTGGGCGCTATACACCGGGCGGTCCAGCTACAACAGGCCGCCGCGGGGCGCGGATTACATGTGGGCAGTGCGTCACTTTTTGGCACAATACTTTTTTTTTTCCTCACTACAAGCACTGATTATAGAACTGTGTATTATATCTTTAAACGTTGTAAATGGTGCGGATTATATGAATCAAACACACAGCGTAGGCGTACCAAAATGAATTGTAAAAACAATTCGTGCACGGAATTAACGTGATAAAGACTGAGAAGGCGCGCCTGCGCACACCGTCTCACACACAAAAGGCGCGCAGTGCGTGACGCCTACCAGGTAGTGAAGTCTCGTCTCCTCCAGTCGGCTGCTCTCCTCCTCCTCGCCCGAACAGTCCGACCGCAACTCCGACGCTGTCCTCAAAATGGCAAAAACTCGAGTTTATTTCGACATAACTATTGGTGGTGCCCCAGCTGGCAGGATTGTAATGGAGGTACGTTTACGTCAATAGCCTACTTTTTATGAGTCGATGGTATGTTATGTCGTCACACACATCGTCTCCATCAGGCCATGTTTCTTGCTGGGCTGTATCAGTGGTTTCCAAGTGTTTTTGGGGCTAAACACACCGGATTCAAGTGTGTGGAATGATTATAGAAGATGCGCATAAGTATTAGACAATACGATACGTCGTGAAATCTCACACATGGCAGTAAATGCTTTCAATGAAATGCAGCAGTCAAAATACACGGATACAGACGCGTACAAATAGGACGGGCAATTGCATTATTTCCCCCAAAATATGTGTTTAAATGAAGCAAGAACATCCAATGCGTGGAATTAATCATCAACGACGAAGCGCATCGTATTTAGTAGGAAGTATGAAGTCTATGGCCACAATGGGCCTCAACAGGAACTGAGGCCACGTTTATGTGGCTCCATGCTAACTATCGCTGCTGTAACCTGAACGTATCCCGCGTCGTCTTCTTCTTGCAGCTTCGTCCTGATGTGGTTCCAAAGACTGCTGGTGAGTATTAAAGCGGAGGCCCAATTAACTAATACAAAGATGACATTTTTATTATTATTTTTTAAAACCCGTGATTATTAAAATGTCAGCAAGCCGAGCATTTCAGAGCCTTACGTCAGTGTTTGGTGTTAAACACTCCTTGCATCTTGGTAGCCTACGAAGAAAGCCATTTTGATAGGCATGGTCTTTAGAGATGAGGCATTCAAAGGTCTTCTAAGTAAGAGTCAGTGCATTGTGAGCTCCGTGGGTTGAGACAATAACAATCAAACTGAGTTGTAATCATAATTAAACCTTGTACACATTTAAAAAAGCTATGAAATGGGTACAATCTTACTTGTACCTTTTTAAATTGAATGTTAATCATATATTGTCCAAGTATATATGATGTAGCTTCCACAATAGACTTAAGACTCACCTGTTCATAGTTGACCTGGACTCCTTACCCCTCCCCCCCCCCTAACCCACTCCCACTTACCTGAACAAGTGTTGAATCCCATCCACTTTAAAATCTCTAGCACTTAAAATTGTACTTGTGTGTGAATGTGTAGCATCTTATCCCAGCATATACATATTGTTGTTTTCTTTGGGCAAGTGTACCTATTGTAAGTTGCTTTGGACAAAAGTATCTACTAAATAGAAAACAATGTAAACATTTCAGAAAATTTCCGGGCCTTGTGCACTGGAGAGAAGGGGTTTGGTTACAAAGGCTCCAAGTTTCATCGGATCATCCCAGGTTTCATGTGTCAGGTAAAGCGAATACAAATCATAATCTTTCCTAGTCAGATTTGTCTCAACTATATAGTCCTAGAAATTATAAATGACATTTTGATGCATATTAAAGGAGTCTAACACCTAACCCCACATTTTTAAAGGTAAACCAACCCGAAAACTTTCTTTTAAAAAGTGATGTAGTGGGGTTACATGGTAGCGCTATGGATTGCTCCTGGCCCAACTCTGCTTTGCACAGATTTAAAAACCTAGGATAAGATGTAAGCGTGGACTCTAATTGCTCTCCATTGTTTAAACTCATGCTATAGCAGGAGTTTCCTCTTATTGGCTGCCAATCAAACCCTTTGACTATACCCCCATCTGATTTAGAGGTAGTGAAAGCCTGAACAGCAACAGATGGGGACTAGCTCAAAAAGGGGGTTTCTTTCAGGTCTTTTAATTCTGGGGCGGGGTCGTGTGTGTGTGCTTACAGGGAGGGATTTCACCAACCACAATGGAACTGGAGGCAAGTCCATTTATGGGGAGAAGTTTGCTGATTGAGAACTTCAAGTTGACGCACACAGGCTCAGTATCCTGTCCTGGCCAACGCCGGACCCAACACCAATGGCTCCCAGTTCTTTCTCTGCACAGCAAAAACAGGATGGTATGTTTGTTTCTTTTATTACTTGTCTCCCTGTCTTGACTAATCTTCAGTGTTGGGCCTTACTTTCCTTTTTAGTTTAAATACTGCTGGCTGAGTTTGTTTCACCCAATTACGTACAGATCCCCGCCTCCAGCTACTGATTGGTCAGAATGAGTATGATGTGATAGAAAGTGAAACACAATTTGAGCTTGTCTGCCAACAGATATTAGATATGAATACAAAATGTGATTTGTGAGACATCTTATTATTTGAATGCAAAAGCAGCCAAATCGATGTGTTGGCACCTTTTGCGATGTTCTAACAAGTTCTTCCTTCCAGGCTGGATGGCAAACATGTGGTGTTTGGCGTTGTGGTGGAAGGACTGGATGTTGTCAAGGCGATGGAGGGAAAAGGCAACAAAAGTGGCACGACCTCAGCTGATGTTGTCATCAAAGACTGTGGTCAACTTTAATAGAGCTTTGTACAATCCCATTTAATTAACATGAGTAATCTTAGCACCCATCACCAGATGTTAACCCTGACAACAAACCATACATCTAAACATTTATTAAACTGCAATTCATTACTCGCCCAATTGTTGGACATGTTATCATGGAGGATATTCATATGTGTTTCAGAAAAATTTTGATTTAATGGTAACTCTTTAATAATAAACAGTAAAGTATATGAATGTTTTTCTTCCTTCCTCATTGAGCTAGATCATTTCAGGGTTTAACATTAGCCTTAATGTTAACCTTTTTAATGGCTGTGGGTCTGAACTAGCCTTAAGAATTATTATTATAATTTTTTACTGGGCCTCACATTTTATTTGGTTAAAACAATGCAAACACAGCCCTCCTGACAAGCCTGCTACAACACCATCTGCCCCTCAATGCTTGCATATTAAAAATTTAATTTGACAATGGAACTTGATGTCCCTCTCCTTACCCCCATCGGGCACATCTTATTGTTGAACCCTGCAATTTCAATTTTGACAAATGTAATAGTCCCAACCATTAAATGGCTCAAGTTAGTTTAAGTAGGTTGCTCTTTGGCTCCCATGCCTAGAAATGGGGAATCCATGAATCCTTTGACATGGCTATTGATGGTGCCAACACTGGCCAAAATAAAAATGGAGGTATATTGCTCTTATGAACCGCCGGTCAAATGAGCCATCATCTGCGGAAACACGGTCAAGCCAGCCGCCACTTGGATTGTTGATGCTCATCCGTGGTACTGTAATACCATGATTGTATTACAGGGCGTTTGAGTGGCCAATGAGGACTAGGAAAGCGGCAGTAATTTAGCACATTTTATATAACAAAGACAGATCAAATCATCTTTGATCTGTCAAAAATCTTTCCTTCATAGGTTAGCTGAAATTTCCAATGCGATTCCTTTTAAAGGGAAATCACCTCATAATACATCAGGACACAGTCATGTCTTCATATTAGATACAAAATATTGTCCTCGTCAATATCACAACTTTTGATTTAGTTAGACCCTCTGAAGCTCATCAATTCCCAACACTATATTGCCCATATAATTTATATACAGTTACTCTTAACATACATCATCCTGTGATGCTGGACACATCGTCAGTGATGTTTCCTGGGTTCCTCGCGTGTTTCTGGTCTTTCAACTATCAGACGCCCTCCTCCAGGCGACCCAGCCGGGGTTGATCGAGCCCCGGCTTGTGTCCAGGTAGCTCTACCCCACCCACGGCTCTCCCCTCCTGATCCACAGCCATCTTGAGGCAACTTCCGCTGCCTCAGTGACCAACTTGATGACCCTTCGCCTACTGGCCCCTGTGATGCCCAGTGTGTTATAGGCCCTGCAGAGGGACTGGCCTGTGAACCCTCTGCATCCCACCTCAATGGGCTCACACCTTGATCGCCACCCATTGCTCAACACAATTAAAACACAAGGTAGCTATTATAATGGCCATTATAGCGTAATTAATGGGCTTACACTGAATTAAACCTAACTTATTATTTCACTACTCGAATGGGGCACCAGAATATATTATATTATATTAGTGTTTAAATTATACTGTCTTTGCAACCACATCACAGTGCCCCACCAGATGGCGCTGTTGTGCAAGAAGATCATTACTTCTGACTGTATTGTGGCAAATCGTAACTTTATACTATTTAATACAAAGTAGTGATTCAACTGTGAATTTGGTGTCAAATAAACTTCACTCACAATCCCTATAGTGCTGTTTTGGAGTAATTTCCTCAGTGTGTGTGTGTGTGTGTGTCTGTTTCTGTGTGCTTGGCTCGCGCCTCTCCCTCCCGCCCCCGCCGTAGCATTTCCTGTATGTGGGGCAAAATGGCGATGTGACCCACCGTTGCTATAGAAACAACCACGTGACAAAGTGCGAGCAAAGGGGCAGAGATGGAGATGCCCCGTCTGTCACGTGACTTGTCACTTTCAGCACCCTGGACAGGGCTCTGTGTGTGTGTGTGTGGCTTTTTGTGTTATAGCCTCAGACTGCACTGCTGTCGGATGTTGCATATAATTTAAAACTTGAATTAAAAGTAACCAAATTGATTTAGTTGTTTTGTATATTTTGTATGTTTTGTCAGTAATGCAAGGTTTGTACCTTTATTAGTTGTCATATGTGATACAGTAACCCAAACAGGGAGCAGAGCAGTGGGTGTTTGCAGCAGAGGCTCAATATCACTGCTATGAAGTCTGCGTTCCGTGCGTAAATACGCACGCACGAGCCTATGCCTAGCAGATTGGCTAGATCTTTTTTGTGTGATGGTGAAAGGTGACGTGTTCTTAATGACTTGCCTGGTTAAATAAAGGTAAAAAACAACAACATACAAAACTGCCCCTCCAGAAATGTCAGGCCAAAATCGCCACTGCTAATGGCAACATGGCACCAGAATGACTAAAATTAGACTTTAGATTATCCTATAGAATCTCTGTGAAGCCCAGTTCTTGTCCATTATCACAAACAAAGGGCTCCGATTGCCGTGAGGAAATGGTGGGCTAAATAAACACCAACAAAACAACAAAACAACAAAAACCTGCACAAAAGCTGCAACACTTAACATGGGGAAATGTGGACAGGATTGGACCGTAAACCGTCTTTACACGCTGGACGTCATTACAGGCTTTTTGCCGTCCACACTCCGCCACTAGAGAGGAGTGCTTCCAAAAAACCCTAAAAAATGCCCCAAATCATAAAAACATGCTTACGGGTAGAATTTGCGTGTCATCGTTGCGCAAATTCGTGAAGCGTTCTTTCTGTAAGCATATTTTGGAAAAAGAAAATGTAAACACTCCCCTCTAGTGTTGTATGACTGCAATGCCACGTTGTACCACTTGGTGGCGCCATCGCGCGTTAGTTGTGTTGTGTTGTAGCGGACGGCGAAAAGGCTGTGGTGACGTCCAGGTTTTGTGTCGGTTTTTGTTGTTTTGTTTGTGTTTATTTAGGCCATCATTTCCTCACGTTAACCGCAGCACTTTTTTCTGTTAATGGACGGTTGGAGCGGCCAACGAGGTCTAGGAAAGCAGCAATAATTTAGCACATATAACAAGTAAAGATGACGTGTTTTTCAAATAATCATATTTGATCTGTCATAAAAATCTTTCCTTCATAGGTTAGCTGAAATTTCCAATGGATTCCTGTTCAGGATTATTCAGATATGAGATGAAAAATAATCCCTTAATAGGTTATATGAAACTTTCACTTTTTGATCAATTTAAAGGGAGTCTTCTCATGATATGTCATAACACATTCATAATGTCATATTTGAACTGTCATTACAATAAATCCTTAATAGGTGATATGAAACTTCCACTGGATTCCTGTTATTGATGACCCTCATGATTTTACTGTCGAGGAAAGTCACCTCATCATGCCTCAGGACACAGACATACTGTCTTCATATTAGACACTAAATGTAGTCAAGTCCTCGTCAATATCAAATCAAATCAAACCCTCTGAAGCTCATACAATTCGCAACACTATATTGCACATATAATTAATATATAGTGACTCTTTTAGCATACATCATCCTGTGATGCACCTGGACACATCGTCAGTGATGTTTCCTGGGTTCCTCGCGTGTTTCGGGTCTTTCAACTATCAGACGCCCTCCTGCAGGCGACCCAGCCGGGGTTCATCAAGCTCCTTCGCCTACTGGCCCCTGTGATGCCCAGCGTGTTCTCCAGGCCCTGCAGAGGGACTGGCCTGTGAAACCTCTGCATCCCACCTCAATGGTCTCACACCTTGCTCGCCACACATTAAAACACAAGGTAGCTATTATATCGGCCATTATAGCGTAATTAAGGGGCTTACACTGAACTAAACCTCACTTTTATTATTTCACTACTCGAATGGGGCACCAGAATATATTATGTTATTGTAGCGACCCTGTCATTGGTCGGCCTGGCCGTCACTCTGCTCTCCGCCAACCCGGGGCTTGCATGGAGGCGGGTACTCATGCGGGCTTGCGGGGTTGGCGGAGGGGAGGGGTGAGGGCGGACCTGCAGGGATGAGGAAGGGAAGTCTCGAAGTTTCTAGGAGTGTTTTCTCAGTTGTTGCGCTGTGACTGTGTTATACAATAAAGTACCGTGACGTTTGAGACGGCAACTCATGCGCGTCATCACTTGCGGCAGACATGACATTATATTAGTTTAGATTGTACTGTATTTGCAACCACATCACAGCTGCCGAAGAAACAACCAATGACGTGAAGTACTGAAGTGCAGTGTTAATGGCAACATGGCACCAGAATATGACTAAAATTAAACTTTACATGATCCTATAGTATCTCTGTGAAGCCCAGTTCTTCTCCATTAACACAAACAAAGGGCTCCGATTGCCGTCAGGAAATGGTGGGCTAAATAAACTTCCACAAAAGCTACAACACTTAAGATGGGGAAATGTGGACAGGAATGGACCGTAAAGCGTCTTTACACGCTGGACGTCAGTACAGGCTTTTTGCCGTCCACACTCCGCCACTAGAGAGGAGTGCTTCCAAAAAACCCTAAAAAATGCACAAAATCATAAAAATATGCTTACGGGTAGAACGCTTCACGAATTTGCGTGTCATCGTTGCGCAAATTCGTGAAGCGTTCTTTCTGTAAGCATATTTTGTATGATTTTTGGCATATTTTGTAAAAAAAAAAATAATAAACACTCCCCTCTAGTGTTGTATGACTGCAATGCCACGTTGTACCACTTGGTGGCGCCATCGCGCGTTAGTTGTGTTGTGTTGTAGCGGACGGCGAAAAGGCTGTGGTGACGTCCAGGTTTTTGTTGTTTTGTTTGTGTTTATTTAGGCCATCATTTCCTCACGTTAATCGCAGCCCTTTTTTCTGTTAATGGACAAAAAAACCTGACTTCATCTAAAGTCTACTATTAGTCATACGCTGGTGCCCCACACGTTGCCATTAGTACTGCACTGATACACTTGTCTGTGTGAATCATCGGTTGTTTCTTCAGCAGCTGTGATGTGGTTGCAAAGACAGTTTAGCCACAACAAGCATCCGAGTTAAAAAAAATAAATAAAGTTGTAACGCTGATGCTACACACCACCTGAAGGAGCTCCTCCAAATGACACAGGCGATGCTGAGCAATCCGCTGAGAGAAAAGGCGCGCAGTGCGTGACGCCCACCAGGTAGTGAAGTCTCGTCTCCTCCAGTCGGCTGATCTCCTCCTCCTCCTCCTCGCTCGAACAGTCCGACCGCCCGGCCACAACTCCGACGCTGTCTTCAAAATGGCAAATCCTAGAGTTTATTTCGACATAACTATTGATGGCGCCGCAGCTGGCAAGATTACAATGGAGGTACGTTTACGTCAATAGCCTACTTTTTATGATTCGATTGCATGTTGATCTTAAAATGTCGTCACATGTAGATCGTCTCTATCCGGCCATGTTTCTTGCTGGGCTGTATCAGTGGTTTCCAAGTGTTTTGGGGGCTAAACACACCGGATTCAAGTGTGTGGAATGATTATAGAAGATGCGCATAAGTATTAGACAATACGATGCGTCGTGAAATCTCACACATGGCAGTAAATGCTTTCAATGAAATACAGCAGTCAAAACACGGATACAGACGCGTAAAAAATAGGACGGGCAATTGCGTTATTTAAAATAAAAAAGTGTATTTAAATGAAGCAAGAACTTTCATTGCGTGAAATGTGATAATCAACGACGAATCGAGTCGTATTTAGGCGGAATTAAGAAGTCTGCGAAGCCGACAATGAAACAGGAACTAGGGCCGCGTTCACGTGTTGCTCAACGCGCCGTGTCGTCGTCGCAGTCTAACCTGTTCCCGTGCATCGGAGGCTATTGTTGAATTGCAACCGATTTCACCGCACGTGGACGGGAACGCCCGGGAACGAGGTTACAACACGTCCCATCTCGCCACACTGGTTTGGAACCATGTGCCTCTGATAGGCCTGTGGTTATAACTCGGGGGGTATCGCTACACGCACACACACACACACACACACAATCGTGGTTATTTTTCCACATTAAATAAAGATGCGTTCACTCGCACCAATAAGGAAGACGGATAAACGCTCCATGTGGCCTGAGTGTACGTCTTACAATAGTATCAATCAGGCTATCGATGCAGGGCCGGCTCTAGCCATTTTGGAGCCCTAGGCGAGTGAAGTATTATCATTGTTTTGTGTTAGAAATCTACCAGCCACTTGCGTATTTTACCAGCATGTGGCTGCTGCTGGTTTCCACCCACCCACCCATCCATCCAAAAGAAATGTTTTTTGGTGGCTTGCCATTCAGATTCATATACTCCAACGTGTAGCCTATGTGAGGCCTGCTGTTGCCTGTTGCCAGGAAGGTTGCCGGCAGGAAGTTTCGATGTGCGCGAACTGCTCCCGACGTGTTGGTCGTTGCCTTACATGGTTGACACCCCCCGTCGGTGTGTGACTGTGAGACCACTGTAAAGCCCTGTATACATGCAATCTAGTTACCATTTATGGCATTCTTTTCCTCCACCTCTTTTCGCCCTTGCACACCTGGAGGCTTTGTCCTTTTCATTCTGGAGCTCATATCCGTCAAACTGATCCAATCTAGCGGCATCAAACCATCCCCATCCCCCCACTCTCACACAGTGCAGATTAACAAAGTTTTTTTTCCACATCATGTTGTCAACTTGTGGCTGAAAGTTCAGCGGGCACAGTACTTTATAGTAAGGATTTAAAAGGCTGTTTTTTGTTGATAATGTTATTGTAACCATGACTAATACAATCATGCTAGTGGAATATGTCGCTACGCCATCACAAGTAAGATGCAGTTAGTTGGTGTTGCAGCGAGGGGGCGCTCTTCCGCAAACTGGGCATTTCGAGGGCGCCCCCTAGTGTTTGTGCGTCCGAGGCAATTGCCGAGGTGGCTTATGCCAAGAACCGGCCATGGGCCTATAGTATACAAGCTATAGATGTTTTCATCCCTTTATCGAGCATGCAATAATATTTATTATGTTTGTCATTTTTTTGGAAATATGTACGAGTTTAAAGTTCCTATTCATATTTAGGTCATGTGTATTTAACAAGTCTGTTTCTTGCAGCTTAACGCTGATGTGGTTCCAAAGACGGCTGGTAAGTATCAAGGCACAGGCCAAATGAACTAATAAACAAACATACAATAAAAAAAAAAAAACAATGTCAGTGTTAAAATGTCAGCAATCCTTTTCTAGCATTTCAGAGCCTTATGTTAGTGCTTGGTGTTGTTTGCTAATAACATGCCTTTCATCTTGGTAGCTTATGAAGAAACTAAGAAAGCCATTTTGATGAGCACGGGAAATGGCTAAATGTGGTGCATGATGCAAGTCGCTTTGGACAAGCATCTGCTAAATGCCCGAAAGATAAATGGATTGTACAATTAAATCAAACATTATTTTTTGCAGAAAATTTCCGGGCCTTGTGCACTGGAGAGAAGGGGTTTGGCTACAAAGGCTCCAAGTTTCATCGGATCATCCCAGAATTCATGTGTCAGGTAAAGTGAATACAAATCATACACTTTCCTAGTCAGATTAGACTCAACTATTGATTGAGTCCTGGAAGTGATCAATGACAATCAATGAATTTAATGCTTATGAAAGGAGTCAAACTCCCCCCACCTTTTTAAAGGTAACCCAAACCTTAAAATAACTTACTTTGAAAAGTGATTGGGTTACGTAGTAGCACTATGGATTGGTCTTGGCCCAACTCTGCTTTGCACAAAGATTTCAAAACGTAGGATAAAATCTAACTATGGACTTGAATTGCCCTCCATTGATTAAGCACATGCTAGAGCAGGAGTTGCCTGTTATTGGCTGCCAATCACCCTTTGACTATTCCCTATCTGAATTAGAGGTAGAGAAAGCCTGAACAGCAATATATGGGGACTAGCTAAAAAATTGGGTTTCTTTCAGGTCTTTTTAATTCTGGGGTGGAGCTCTCGGGCCCTCATTTATCAATAGTTAGTAGAAATAGTTCGGTATGTATAAAATCTAGAAAGTTTGTTCGCAAGAAAGCGTTCTTAGGCCTGTCATGCATTTGCCTTGATAAATACCATTGCCATTGGTAGCTATCGATACGTCTATTATTTGGTGGCAAGTGAAAATGACAAATCTTAAGAGAACTGGTATTGCTTTTTTTCTTTATTGTGACTTTTACTGTGCAAAAAATATATCAGCACTGCAACTGATGTCGGGATTGGTCATGACTTTTGAATATTATAACTCTGTATACTCTTAAATCTTAATAAGTTTAATGTGACCGCTTCCCTTTATTGGGGTATGGGAGAAGTATAGCGCGCCGCTGTGGGTGTAGGGGTCGAGAAGAAGACATACCACAAGACATACTCCACATCGTCAAAGTACTGCTGTACTCATTTTGTATGAGTACAGCATACAAAATGACCGCCGGTGACCGCGTCTTTAGTTCCTAGCTCCAGTGTTACGGCTCGCCCATCCTCGCCTCCACGCCCGCCCCTTTCTCCTCCCGCTACACGCCTTCATGTTTCTCTGTGCGCCGCCGTGGTTCGGGCATACGGCGCTCCTTCTCTCTGGAGTTCCCCCCGGCTGCCGGGCGCTCGCGTTCCCCATCCCCCACCGGCCCTGTCCCCTCGGCAGGCTCCTCCCACCTGTCGGAGTCGGACATTCCCGGCACGTCGGCGCAGGCGCAACGGTGGAGCGCACCACACCGAGTCTCCGCACCAGCTCCCCATTCCCAATCACTGCACCTGTCCCTGATCGGCAATCACTGCCAGCACTACAAGAGCCTGGCCTGCACTCCACTCGGGGCCAGATCTTTCCCTAAGCTACAGCATTCCGGACCTCCCCGCTGAGCTAGAGCCAACCCGCAGAGCCCTGCCTGGATCCTCGTACTCCATGTGGCGTCTTGTGTGGCAATCCCCTTGTTTTTTTAATTAAACCGCCCTTTGGGCCTGTACCTCAACTACGCCTCCTCCGTTGCTGTGCGCCTGGGTCTCACCCAAAAACTTTCCAACTATCAACATGATTGTCGAGTTGTGAAAATAAATGGGTGTGGGGGGTGGGGCTTAAGAAAGATATTGGATATTCAATAGATAATCACACTCTGAATTACATCCACCTGGAGCGCTATATGTCTAGCGGTCTATACCTATACGGTTTAATAATAAACTAGTGTGTGTGTGTGTGTGTGTGTGTGTGTGTGAGAATATACAGGCTGACTGAGGCTGCTTAAACCATCCACACACTGGACTCCACTTTTCTTTTTTTTGTTTACAGGGAGGAGATTTCACCAAGCACAATGGAACTGGAGGCAAGTCCATTTATGGGGAGAAGTTTGCTGACGAGAACTTCAAGTTGAAGCACACGGGCCCAGGTATCCTGTCTATGGCCAACGCTGGACCCAACACCAATGGCTCTCAGTTCTTCCTCTGCACAGCAAAAACAACATGGTATGTTTGCTTTCTTTCTCTGTACTTGGTCTCTCTATCTAATCTCCGCTCCAGCAGACCTATGTTAATAGCAAGAACTTCTTCTGTGGGGAGATGGCACAGAGCCTAGGCACCTTTTGTGATGTTCTAACAAGTTTCTTCTTCCTTCAGGCTGGATGGCAAAGCATGTGGTTTTGGCAGAGTGGTGGAAGGACTGGATGTTGTCAAGGCGATGGAGAAAAAAAGGCCAAGAGAGTGGCACTCCAAAAGGCAAAGTTGTCATCGCAGACTGTGGTCAACTTTTAAAAGGGCTTTGGATATTCCCATTTCATTAAAATGAGTAATCTTTGTAAACACCCATCACACTGAATGTTACCCTGACAACAACCATACCGTCTTCAGTAAACATTAATTAAAATGCAATTTATTACTAATTATTGGCCAAATGTTTCCCATGTTTTCATGGAGCATACTCCATACGTGTCTCATTGTTTGGTTAATGGTGACTCTTAAAATAATAAACAGTGAACACAAATGTGAATGTTTTTTGTGTTCCTTCCTTCCTCATAGAGCTAGATAATTTCAAGGTTCAACATGAACCTTAATGTTAAGCTTTTTAATGGAAGTGGATCTCACGTTTCAGAATTTAGTTAAACAAATGCATACATGACAGTCTCAGCCCTCCTGACAGCCTGTACAACACAATCTGCTGCAATTTGAATTTTTACAATTCCTTCGTCCCAACCATTTAACGGCTCAAGTTTAAGTAGGTTGCATGATAAACAGTTTAAGTAGGTTGCTCTTTGGCTCACATGCCTTAAAATGGGGAATCCAAGAGTTCCTTTACATGGCTACTAATGGTGCCAACACTGGCAGAAATGAAATGGTGGTAAATTGCTTGTATGTTGCGCTTAATGCTACACACCACCTGAAGGGGCTCCTCCAAAGGACACAAGTAATCCGGTAAGTGCCTAATAGGTAGTGCAGTGAAGTACTGCTGTCAAGCCAGCCTCCACTTTGATTTACTTCCACTTACAGTAAAACCTGACTTCAAAATAAATGTGATTTCACATTCATTCAGTGAGTCAGTCTGTCAATAATAAATTAATACATAACTGAATAAAAATATATAAACTAATTAAACGTAATGAATATGAAATGTATATATTTTTAAAGAAACTGACTACCGCCTGCAAAGCCTATTAAAGAGAAGAGAAAAAATGAATTACAATTGTATGAATATTTAGTCAAACTTAAAGACTACATTTCCGAAACTTAGTGTTTCCACAAAGTGACTTTATTTGGGATTGATAGCAGACTGCCTTACAATGTCACTCAGACAGCATCAGCACATTCTGATGTACAATTTCAAAACTAAATCCCTTTAAAATCTCATGAGCTTACTTCCCTCTAAATTCAAATGGGTCAATAATCAGACTGTTAACTTCTGAGTCATAGTAGACCACCCCAGAGTGTCACTCAGTATCAGGACATTCTGATGATCAGCCTACCAGCCTACCTCGTGGACTATAGCAACTGGTGGGCTGATCTATTCACCATACATCTGGGTGGACACTCCCACTTCTGGAAATTGGAGATTAATAGTGCTCCTTTAATTTTCATAGATTGTTAAACCCCCAACTCTTCATCATACTGAGCTTCTGTTATGTTACACATTTAGAATTATATAATTAAATGGGTTAACTTAAAAAAGGGGTAAAAAATAAAAGGTAATTAAAAAGTTTGGCAGCAGAAGTAATAGTTGTTGCGTCAAAATTTACAATAAGTTGACATGACCACAATAAATGTGAAATAGCCAGCAGCCATTTCTCTACATTTTTGTATTCATTTATTTTCTGACTTCAGTACAGAATTTATGAAAACAATATTTTCAACATTATTCACAAAAAATTAAAAAATTAAAAAATCATTCACAAAAATAAAAAAATAAAAATCACATAAGGACCATCAAATACATACTGTAATCACAGTTACATAAACATATTAAGGCATCAATACTTCCATTTCAAATGCACTTTTTCCAATTCAGTCATAGAAAAGTAAACTAAAGACGACAAATCCAATAACATGTTTGTCTGTAGGAAAAGGAAAAGTACAAGAATATAAACGGCAATTGAGAACAACCATCCAGTGCATAAAAAAGACAAATACAAAAGTGCAGACCAAATACAAGCACGCTAAATATCCCATATAACAGATTGTAGGAGGAATCCATAGCTTTTTGCTTATTTGAATACAAATTCTGAAGACAGTAAAGTTTGGGACAAAATGGCAGTATTAACCTTACGACCGGATGTCGTAAGGTTGGAGAGCAATTCCTACAGATAGATATCAAAGCTGCAATGCAATTAGGTGTCATGCTCAAGGACAACAAATAATACCTCTTTAAATACATTTCCGGTCAACGTGTTGAAAAATATCAGCACCGAGGACTTATAAAATACTTATGGTATGATAAGTATGGATATGAATAATAGATACGAGTACCTCAATAATCGATTCTATTTCTCCCAACATCAATAAAGTCAATTTACTTTTCACAATATAAAATACATCTAATCACTTCAACAGCACACATGGCCCCCGGATGCAATAAAGGCAGTAACACAGCTGGATTCAAAATACACAAAACCCAACAGCAAACATTGTTGTGGACATAATTATTCACAAACAAAACGGAACGTCACCATGATTTGAAATAAACTGTATTATCGTTATTATTCATATCTTCATTGACGTGGGATTAATAACGATCTAGAAAAAAAAGAAATCCTTAAGACTCATTTTGTAGCACACTCGAATAGCAAAACCTGAAGTTATAGATCCTGTATCATGTCAGTAATCCAGGCAGTTGGTAGCTTTACACTGGCAATGTGTGGCAGCATTCTTACCTTAACTATTGACGTGCTGGTGAATCACTACATGATCACGTTCACATGTTTTCTGAAAGGACTAACAGTCATTGTAAGGTGTACGTATACAACAGACAAGAGGTGGGGTCATTTGCAATATGGTATCATGTATTGTGCATGTCCCAATGATCACCGTTTATCCACTAGAGGCTGCTGTAAGCATTTGGAGGGCAAAGGTATCCCTCCAACAATTCTGAGAAGGTAAAGGAAAGCTAAATTGATAAATAAATAAATAAAATTAACATTAACAGTAAAACAATTTGCAAAGTAGCTGTTGTGGACAGATTATAAATCCAACTCAGGTGCCATACTGACACTGTTCTGGTTTATGGTACAAACAGTACCACCTGACTTTTGTTTTCCCTTTGACTGTTTGGCAAACCCTCACCATCCATTCTGTAGCTCTGAAAGTAATAGTGAAATGTGAATTTGTGAACACAAAATTTGGAATAAAATTTTAAAAACATTAGTGCTGTTGTCAGAGCTAGCTTCTTCCAGCTTAGCCAAGGCAAAACCTTATTTCCCCCCTAAAGATCTTGAGAGAGTTATCCATGCTCTGATTATCTCTCGGCTGGACTACTCCTAACTGGGAACACATTACCCCAGTATTGGCCGCCCTTCACTGGCTTCCCGTCCGCTATAGGATTGATTTTAAAATGTCGTTGTTAGCGTTCAAAGCGTTAAATGGGCTGACCCCTCCCTACCTTGCTGACCAGATGCTCCTGGATGTTCCCGAGTCCAAGGAGGAAAACCAGAGGAGATCGAGCATAAGCTCACATAAGATCTGCTCAGACCCTTACCATTTTTAAATCACTCCTAAAGACTCACCTCTTCGCCTTGGCGTTCAATTTGAGTTGAGCACGGCATCCCCCCATTGTGCCCTTATCTTTTTATTGTTTTATTGTTTTATTATTATTGTTTTTATTGTTGCTATTGTTATTGTTTTCTACTGTTTTATTCTTTGTGCACCCATGTAACTTGTTCAGCACTTTGTCAACGATAGTTGTTTAAAATGTGCTATATAAATAAAACTGACTTGACTTGATTTGACAAGGAAACGGTTCAAGCCTCCACATTTGTACTGCTACTTATATTTGTAGTTGTACTACCGGTTAACAGATTAATTGCTCTGATTCCCATGGAGTCACGGTCTCATAGCAGCCAGATAAAGGGGAGTGCGTGTCATTAGTTAAGACACAACAACATTTTTGCAACACCACTTCTCTTGAATCACCATTTCTTTTCTTAGCAACAACCGCAAACTCGCAGTTGGCATCGCTGGCGTTCTTCAAGAGCCAGGTTGTATACCAGCCTCCGGTGAGACTGAACGGTGGATTCCGGCAGCGGTGTGTCAAGGGGCCGGGCCTGGGGCGGCACATGCACCCTCACAAATATGGTTGGCCACCTCGAGTGCCAACTAAATCCCGAGTGTTATCTAAATCTAAACAGTTGATAGGATTTCAAGCAATGTTTTTGTTACTGTACAAATTTGCATTGTCCTAGATATTTGTAACTGCTCAGATTACCAATAGACTTTTTTTTACGTGTCATTATATCCCCGACTACAGCACTTCTTAAACTCTGGATCGGGACCCAAAATGGCTCCTGATCCAGAAAAAGAAAAGACAAAATAACAACTGTGGTGTACTCAGAGTGTACGGTGGTTGGTGGAGTCCCAACATGGTGGCGGCGGCGGCAGTGGTGGTTCCTGGGTCTACGGCGAGGTCTTGCGGCTCTCTCGGAGGATGCCGTCCAGGCCGCTGAGCTGCCGCAGGAAGCCGCGGTTGGGGGTGACGCCGCGGTGGTCCTTCACCGTCCGGATGGCCTCCACCAGGGTGAGGTTGTGGCGGATCATCAGGTAGGCCAGCACCAACGTGGCCGAGCGGCTCAGGCCCACCGCGCAGTGCACCAGCACCTTGCCTGTCCGATGGAACGAACACACACACACACACACACACACACACACACACACATACACACACACACACACATACAGTTGTTACTGGTCACCTGGGTCCCGTTTCAAGAAGCTTGATTTACAGGATAACTGGAAGCCAAACTATTTGGTTTCAGATATCAAGATTAGACTACTCTCAGTTCAGTTACCATGGCGACTCATGCTATGAGCATAGCCTGGATCGAACCTGGTACATAGCAGGTTGGCTCTGAGATAGCTCTGCCCATGGCTGCTGTGCGGCAACTTCTTCCCATCATCTCATTCAGGTTTAGATAACGGCAACTTTATATGGTTATATAAAGTTATATGGTTATATAAAGCGATTTTTTTCGATCTGGATAGATCTGACAGCAGCGTCATGACGCACCAGAAATAAACGCAACAACAGCCAATCAGTCTGCAGTGTTTTGGCTCGACACGCCCATTTATACCACGACACGAGGCGTTGTTTATCAACTAGTGTTGTCACGATACCAAAATTATGAGTTCGATACCGATACCTGCCTAAATATCTCGATACCGATACTGAAACGATACCACGGTAAAAACCTAAAACATCAGGAAAAGTAGTGGAATAATGGATGACAGAACATGGAACTTAAAATTATTTTATTGATAATTCACTCTTTTGCAGGAATTCAGGTTACTTAGATTGTAACAAACATATTTTGCTTTTGCAGCTACTTTTTGGTAAGTGAACTAAGAGTTAACAGGAATGTGACCTGTTT
>PIJE02005608.1:7909-18159 GCA_002895965.2 Coryphaenoides rupestris
CTGCCGGGCCGCCCGTGGCAACGTTTTCTGCTTATGGCCGCCCCCCAACACCTCCCCCCAGTTCCGGCCCCTAGGCCCCGCCCGTGCTGCCCTTCCCTCCGTTGCCCTCCGGTGCCCGTCGCCCCCCTGTTGCCTGGCCTGACCCCTGCCGACGCCCTTGCCGCTCCACCCCGCGCGTTTGCCTTTCCCCCGCCGGCCTATTGCCGGTGCTTTTTGGCCCGTTGTTTTTTGGGCGCTCCCCCCCCAGGTTAGCTGTGTTGCGTCCTTCCCGGCAACTGCACTGCTCCCTTCCCTCGTAGGTACCAGGTCAGTTGTCCCGGTGGCCCTCACTCCCGGGCCTTTTGCCACCATGCGCCATCTCACCTCCCTCAGCCCACCTTGGGTCTTCCATCCCGGGGCGGCCCAGCTGCGCCCGCCCTATTGACCGATTATACGTTTCCAAACTTTTTTTGAGGAGTTTCTCTCTTGAAATATATTCCATTTGATCGAACCATCTCCAGGCCCGGCGATTTGCCCCACTTCGACCGTTGTGGTCTTTTATGGCCCGGTAATCGCTCTTCATTTTTTTGAGCTTATCCCGGCATTGCTGGAGGGTACGGTGGTACCCATGATTGGCCATCAGCTGGGCGACTTCTTTAAATACTTTTTCGTTCCGGGTTGTGCCGTCGAGCTCCCGCTGTATCCTCTCTTCGGCCACCAAAGAGAGGAACGTCTGGACCTCCTCGACCGACCATGGCGTGGTTTTTTTTGGTGAGCTCATTTTTAAAAGTCAGGTCAGGTTTTAAAAAGTGGTGTGGTCGAGTCTCGTGTTTATTTGTCTGGTCGGTCGTCGCGCGCTTATGACGCTCCCAGTGACGACACTCGTCGGCCAATCAGTGGAAGGCAGTCGGCTGACGTCACGTCATAGTACCGCTTCGGCTGGCTTGGAACCAGGGGCAGATGTGATACCAAATAGTACCTGATATCAGGTACTACGTGCTAGTGGAAACACGCAAATACCGCGCCGTACCGTGCCGTACCGCGCCGTACCGTGACGGTGGAAAAGGGGCATTAGTGTCCTGCGTTTAAAATATCGCAGTCGCGTTTGAACCGCCCAATCTCTAACCGTTTCCAGCCGGAGCTCACACGCGATTGGCTGCTTTGACCCCTACCGCTCACACGCGATTGGCTGCTTTGACTCCTACTGTCACACGCGATTGGCGTGAGGAAGTATGGTGTCACGTGACAGTGAAACGGCGGGGTGGAGTTAGGACGTGACGTTCCATGTGGACGTTGTCGGCTTTGAATCGAATGTCGTTTGTCGTTCATAAACAATGTGCAATACCTTCACATTGTTTAATGAACAATGTGAATACCTTCACGTTGGTTGGTTATGAATACCTTCACATTTTCCAGGTATCCATATACATACATTTTAATAAATTTAACTGGATCCCGTTTGAATGCAATTACACATATTGTAATGTCTGCCGCAAGTGATGACGCGCAGCCATGAGTTGCCGTCTCAAACGTCACGGTACTTTATTGTGTAACACAGTCACAGCGCAACAACTGAGAAAACACTACTAGAAACTTCTAGACTTCCCTTATGCATAGCCCTCACCCCTCCCCTCCGCCAACCCGCATGAGTACCTGCCTCCATGCAAGCCCCGGGTTGGCGGAGAGCAGAGTGACGGCCAGGCGGACCAATGACAGGGTCGCTACATTATGAATTTGAAAGATCATTTGCAGGTTTTTTTTGCAGGGCTTATGTAAAATGTTACCTCTAAATATTACCCTGCAATATTACCTCTCATCTCCTCTCATCATCATGTGCAATATTCTTAATGTTATGTGCAATACTAATATTATTCTTGCAATATTATCATACTACATTTCCTTTCATAATTATGTGCAATATTCTTAATATTCTTTATATAATGTGCAATACTTCCTCATTATTATTATGACCCTTTTATTACTCTTCAATTATTGCCAAATTGTTTTGGCTGACTGAATATCTTATCTTACCTATATTTTTATACTTCTCCTAGGACTTAGACTTACTGTAAATTTCTAAATCTGTTTTACAATTTATTTGTACTATTCTAGTGTTTATTTCTCTATTGTTTTATTCTATTGCTATGCAACCGGGCACAAGAATTTCCTTCGGATCAATAAAGTTGTATCTTATCTAATTATCTTATCTTAAAAACAAGTTAAATGGATCCTGAACTTGATGGGAAGAAGACTCTGCTCTCTTCTCCACTGTCAACAAACTCCTCAACCCCTTGGACACCATCTCAAACTCCTTCACCACCACCAAATGCAACTCCTTTCTGTCATTCTTTCAATCCAAAATAGACACAATTCACCGCCAGCTGACCACTTCCTCCCCCATCCCCCCCCTTGGCCTTCAACCTGACCTCCCCCTACTCCCAAGCCACTCATTTTCATTCTTTAAAGACATCTCACAAACCAACCTCCTCCATAATCACCAGCATGAAATCCTCAACCTGTGTCCTCGACCCTATCCCCACCTTCCTAGTCAAGGCCTGCCTCCCCTCCCTCTCCCCACTCATCACCAACATAATCAACTCCTCCCTGTCCACTGGTCTCGTACCCCCCTCCCTCAAGCTTGCTGCCGTTACCCCCATTTAAAAAAAACCCGGTCTTGACCCTGACATCCCCAACAACTTCCGGCCCATATGCAACCTCCCCTTTCTGTCCAAAGTCCTCGAACGAGCTCTTGCCACCCAACTCAAATCCTACCTTGACGACAATAACCTCTACACTGAAATAAATGATTTTTTGGCCCTGTAATTATAACCTCTGTTATTTGTTTAAATTCTACTAGAAATTATCATTTCAGTGCTTTTACTTTAAAATGTCACCTTTTATTCAATGTGTTACTTGGTGTTTGTTTGTAATTATGTATCCTCATTTCAACATGTAAATTGTATCCATCACACCAAGTAATATTAACTAAACTACTGCAGTGATTGTGCAACCTGACAAACGCAAGTAAAATTTACTTGGGTAATCGAGTGAACCTGGCAAAAGCGAGTGACATCAGAGGAGAAGACGCGCCGAAAAGCGGGAAGGACGGCAGAGGCGGGAAGATGGTGTAGTCGCTCATTTGATGCCAAAATTCATGCATGTGGATCGACGGGGGGTATGTTATATTCTTAATTCACTTTGTACATTCCTGTTGGCTCGTCAGCTAATCAGTGTAGCCTGCTATTGTCGTGCGAGCAAACCTACACACTGGCGGTGTTCCAAAACGCAATAAGCGCCATTATTTAAAAAATACGCGGTCCATAGAATTAATGTTGTCTGATTCAAATAAATATCTATTGTTGAATTAAATGTTACAAATGAAATTCAGGATTTGAAATGTTTTCTTATTACAACTTCATAGTGTTGTATTACAGTTTAAAACTGCTACTGCTACTCCTGTCTATGTAATACGAGAAAAAGTGTTGAGAGATTTAGCTGAGCAGCAACAAACACACTCTTATTGGGTCGTCAAGGTAGGATTTGAGTTGGGTGGCAACAGCTCGTTCGAGGACTTTGGACAGAAAGGGGAGGTTGGATATGGGCCGGAAGTTGTTGGGGATGTCAGGGTCAAGACCGGGTTTTTTTTAAATGGGGGTAACGGCAGCAAGCTTGAGGGAGGGGGGTACGAGACCAGTGGACAGGGAGGAGTTGATTATGTTGGTGATGAGTGGGGAGAGGGAGGGGAAGCAGGCCTTCACTGGGAAGGTGGGGATAGGGTCGAGCGCACAGGTTGAGGATTTCATGCGTGATTATGGAGGAGAGGTCGGTTTGTGAGATGTCTTGGATGAAAATGAGTGTCTTGGGAGTAGGGGGAGGTCAGGTTGAAGGCCAAGGAGGGCGATGGGGGAGGAAGTGGTCAGCTGGCGGTGAATTGTGTCTATTTTGGATTGAAAGAATGACAGAAAGGAGTTGCATTTGGTGGTGGTGAAGGAGTTTGAGATGGTGTCCATGGGGTTGAGGAGTTTGTTGACAGTGGAGAAGAGCGTTTTGGGGTTGCTGGAGCCAGTATGAATGATGGAGGAGTAGTGGGAAGAGCGAGCATTGTTGAGGGTATCTTTGTATTGTTGTTGGTGAAGTTTGTAGGCATCCAAGTGAACAGTGAGACCGGTTTTGTTGGAAAGTTTGTTGTTTTGTTGTTGTTAAAAAGCATTTTAGTCCCACGATACTGCTGTGTTTACATGCCAAATGTAAATACGTTATTTAAAAAGATTTTAAAAAAGGATCACGATCTGTTTCGGCCCGGTCATCGCTTTATGCATCTCGTAATCGGCCAAGAAATGCCGATTATATGATGTGTGCGTCCTGACTCCCAGCTGTGTTCCCGCTGCGTCGCAGACGCTGCCATCCTGCTGTGGAAGCTGAACGATAGCAAGGAGCCAGAGTCCACGGCGGCCTTCCAGGAAGAGGACGAGTCTCTGCTCAACAAGGAGAGCTGGACGGTGGTGAAAACCCTGATGTCAGTATACAGATGCAGAGAAGGTCGCTGGTTCGATCCCCGGCTCCCCCTAGCTAAGTGTGGAGGTGTCCCTGAGCAAGACGCCATACCTGCACCCCCTAGCTAAGTGTAGAGGTGTTCCTGAGCGAGACACTTGACCCTGTGCCATACAGCATCTGGCGCTGTCTCTGGCGGCTGCCTGCCAGTGTTGTTCCTAGCGATCGTGTACTTTTAAACTTTTTTAAACATTGTCGACAGCCCGACAATGTCCAGAGCCTTCAGCATCTCAGGGCAAATCTCATCCACACCTGGCACCTTGCCACTGAAGAGCTTTTTGACCACTTCAGTGACCTCTACCAACTCTGCCTCTTCCACAGAGGACGTACTGGTCGGGTTCAGGAGTTCTTAAAAGTGTTCTTTCCACCGCCCGAGAATATCCTCAGTCTGGGTCAGCAGTTCTCCTCCCCGACTGAGCACAGCCTGAGCCAAGCCCTGCTTTCCCTTCCTGAGTCGTCGGACAGTTTGCCAGAACTTCCTTGAGGCCAACCGAAAGTCCTTCTCCATGGTCTCCCCGAACTCCTCCCACACCCGGGATTTTGCTTCAGCAACCGCTGAAGCCGCGGTCCTTTTGGCCTCCCGGTACCCATCTGCTGTTTCAGGAGACCCCTGGGCCAACCAGGCCCGAAAGGCCTCCTTCTTCAGCCTGACGGCTTCCTTCACTGCTGGTGTCCACCAACGGGATCTTGGGTTGCCGCCACAACAGGCACCGACAGCCTTTTGACCACAGCTCCGAGCTGCAGCCTCCACAATGGAGGCTCTGAACATGGCCCACTCAGGTTCCATGTCCCCAACCTCCCCCGGGATGCACGAGAAGTTCTTCCGGAGGTGGGAGTTAAAGACCCTACGGACAGGGGCTTCCACCAGACGTTCCCAGTTCACCCTCACTACACGTTTGGGTTTACCAGGTCTGTCTGGCAGCCTCCCGCACCATCTGATCCAACTCACCATCAGGTGGTGATCAGTTGACAGCTCTGCTCCTCTCTTCACCCGAGTGTCCAAAACATGCGGCCGCAGATCGGCTGATACGATTAATGAATTAATAAAGTTAATAAAGTTCTATTCTATTCTAACTTGCACCCTTGCCTTGCATGGTTGGCACCGCTGTCTGTGTATGAATGTTTGAATGTGAGGCAAATATTGTACAGCGCTTTGGGTAAAAGCGATGTACAAATGCAATCCATTTACCATTTGGACAATCTGGATGCTATACTTGTCACACCTGCCCAGCCTGCATCCTCTTCCACCTCTGTTCCCTAGTGTCTCTGTCTCTGTCTGTGTCTGTCTCTGTGTGTGTCTCTGCCTCCCTCTGCTGCAGGTTGGTGGGAGTGTCGCTGATTGCCGCCTGCGACTGCCGCACAGCTGCTGCACATCAGAATCATGCCAGCTTCCCCTATTTAAGCCCTGCTTCCTCATTGTGTCTTTGCTTAGTCGTCTTGTATGTTCATTGCTATCCTGTGTATCCAGACCTGAATTGATTCTTGTTCTAAGTAAACAGTGTTACCAGTTCTCTCGTCTCCTGCCTCGTGTCTGCTCCTGGGTTCACCGGTAAAAACCCTGACAGTACGACTAAGCCATTCATGGACCCAGCGGACACCAACCAGATCCATCAAGCCCTCACCAGCCAAGGCTCTGCCATCGGCAGACATGAGGGCATTCTCCAGGACCTTGCGGGTGGCATCCGTGGGCTCGCCGCCGACCTCGCCAGCCTGGCAGTCCAGGTCCGTCAGCCATCCAGCCAAGCTACGGAGGCGGCCGTGGCGCCAACTCCACCTCCGCAAGCGGACGTTGCCCGGCGTGAGCCGCGATTGCCACCTCCTGAGCGCTACCTCGAGGACGCGGATGGTTGTCGGGCTTTCCTCACGCAGTGCTCCCTCGTATTCGAGCTGCAGCCCTCCTCCTTCCCCTCTGACCGTTCCCGCATCGCCTACGTGATCAATCTACTATCCGGTAAGGCTCTGGCATGGGCTGCACCCATCTGGGAACAGCAATTGCCTGTCTGCTCCTCTTACTCCCTGTTTGTGGGCGAAATGAGGAGAGTTTTTGAACATCCTGCTCGCGGGATGGAGGCGGTGGGCAGACTGTTTACTCTATGCCAGGGCGCTCGCAGCGTCACGGATTACGCAATCGAGTTCCGTACCCTGGCAACGGAGAGTGGGTGGGACCAGGTCGCACTCCGTGGGGCTTTCCGACAGTGCTTGGGAGAACGCATTAAGGATGAACTTGTTTCCCGGGAGCTCCCAGACGACCTGAACGCCTTGATTGCCCTCTCCATCCGCATAGACAGTCGCCTTCAAGAGCGCCGTGTGGAGAGGGCTTCGCTCACACTTCGCCGGGGCGACGCACCGTTTCCTCAGCCGTGGCGCCATCCTCCACCACTACCGAGTCCCGGGGGTCCCCTCGCTGGCCGAGGGGAGACGACCCCAGCCGAGTGGGCCGATACTGAACCCATGCAGCTGGGGAGAACGGGACTTCACCCGGCGGAGCAGCGCAGACGAAGTGCTGCATTTATTGTGGCCAATCGGGCCATTTCCTCTCAACCTCTCCGTTAAAAGACAGGGCTCACCCGTAGGAGAGGATACTCGTGAGCCCAACTACGCCTCTCCGTCCAAGAAAGACACGCACCCAGCTTCCGGCCGTTTTGTGTTGGGAGGGTCAGTCTGCGCCTCTCTCTGCCCTTGTTGACTCCGGGGCAGACGAGAGTTTCATAGACTCCTCCGTGGTACATCGGTTTGGCATTCCCACCGAACCACTGGAGATTCCCCTTGGAGGCCTGTGCTCTGGACGGCAACCTTATTAGCAAGGTAACACACTCCACCGTTCCGGTTAAACTGTACATTTCGGGTAATCATGTGGAGGTAATACAATTACACCTTATTGACTCTCCCCATGCGCCTCTAGTTTTAGGTCACTCTTGGCTTAAAAAACACAATCCCCTCATTGACTGGTCGGTGGAATCTATCAGCAGTTGGAGCCCTTACTGTCATTCCCATTGCTTAAGGTCTGTGTCCATTCCCTCCTCTTTGGTCCCGCTGCCCCTAGATATTTAGCCTAGTCTGTCGAGTGTTCCCCCAGTTCATCATGACCTCGGGGAGGTGTTCAATAAGCAGCGTGCCACATCACTCCCTCCCCATAGGCCATATGACTGTGCCATTGACCTCCTACCGGGGGCCACTCTCCCTGGGGGGTGGCTCTATTCTCTCTCTGTTCCGGAGAAGAGATCTATGGAGGGTTATATCAAGGAGTCTCTGGCTGCCGGTCTGATCCGTCCTTCCTCATCGCCTGTGGGCGCCGGGTTTTTCTTTGTGGAAAAGAAGGACAAGAGTCTACGCCCCTGCATAGACTTCCGTGGGCTGAATAATATAACTGTTAAAAACCGCTACCCCCTCCCCCTCATGTCCTCTGCTTTTGAGTCACTACAGGGAGCGACCATCTTCTCAAAGCTGGATCTGAGGAACGCCTACCACTTGGTCCGCATCCGGGAGGGTGACGAGTGGAAGACAGCTATCAACCCCACTGTGGTCCACCTCAAATTGCCTTGCACTCTCCGCATCCACCCTTCCTTCCACGTGTCCCGCATCAAGCCAGTCAGTTCCAGTCCCCTGGCCCCAGTCACGTCCATTCCCCCCCCCCGCCCACCCTCTTTGAGGGCCAGCCGGTATATTCGGTTAACCGCCTGCTGGACGTTCGCCGGCGAGGTAGAGGGTTTCAATATTTGGTCGATTGGGAGGGGTATGGACCTGAGGAGAGGTGTTGGGTGGCCACCAGGGACATCCAGGGACCATCCCTCATTAGTGACTTTCACGCACGCCACCCTGACCGGCCAGGTGGGACTCCTGGGGGTGTCCGTAGGGGGGGGGTCCTGTCACACCTGCCCAGCCTGCATCCTCTTCCACCTCTGTTCCCTAGTGTCTCTGTCTCTGTCTGTGTGTCTCTCTGCTGCAGGTTGGTGGGAGTGTCGCTGATTGCCGCCTGCGACTGCCGCACAGCTGCTGCAGGGGCACAGTCATGCTGGAACAACAAAGGCCCTTCCCCAAACTGTTGCCACGAAGTTGGAAACGCCCAATTGTCTAAGATGTCTTCATATCCTGTAGCATTAAGCATACCCTTCACTAGAACTAAGGGGCCTAGCCCAAACCCTGAGAAACAGCCCCAGACCATTATCCCTCCTCCACCAAACTTTACAGTAGGCACTATGCATTCCGGAAGGTAACGTTCTCCTGCCATCCGCCGAACGCAGGTTCGTCCATCAGACTGCCAGATAGTGAAGCGTGATTCATCACTCCAAAGAACACGTTTCCACTGCTCCAGAGTCCAGTTGCGGCATGCTTTACACCACTCCAACCGACGCTTGGCATTGCGCATGGTGATGTGAGGCTTGTGTGCAGCTGATCGGCCATGGAAACCCATTCCATGAAGCTCCCGACGCACAGTTCTTGTGCTGATGGTGCTTCCAGAGGCAGTTTGGTACTCTGTAGTGAGTGATACAGCAGATAGCCGATTTTTACGCGATACGCGCTTCAGCACTCGTCATCCCCGCTCTGTGAGTTTGCGTGGTCTACCACTTCGTGGCCGAGCTGTTGTTGCTCCTAGGCGCTTCCACTTCACAATAATAGCACTTACGGTTGACCGGGGCACATCTAGTAGGGCAGAAATTTCACGAACTGACTTGTGGCAAAGATGGCATCCTATGACAGTGCCGCGTTCAAAGTCACTGAGCTCTTTACGAACCATTCTGAATTGTAAATGTTTGTCTGTGGCGATGTCATGGCTATGTGCTTGATTTTATGCACCTGTTAGCAATGGGTGTGGCTGAAACACCTGAACTCAATAATTAGTAGGGGTGTCCACTGACTTCTGGCCATATAGTGATATAATCCCTCCCAGCGGTTCTGGGTCTGCCCCGGGGTCTCCTCCCAGTTGGACATGCCTGGAAAACCTCTAATGGGAGGCGCCCGGGGGGCATCTTATTAGGATTAAGATGCCCGAACCACTTCTGTCACGGTCGCGACCGTGTCTCCGGGCTCCCGGGCTCCGGTGCCGCCCCTGGATGATTAGCGGGGCTCCCGGGCTCCGGTGCCGCCCCTGAATGATTAACGGCACCTGCGCTACGCTCACGGCTGCCGTGAATGAACAATTACTCACAGCATAAAAGCCCCGGCCTGTCTGTCCCGCACCTGTCTGCCTACCTGTCTCACGGTAAATAAATAACATTTCTGTTCAGCATAACCCCGAGTCCTGAGTCTTGCGTTTGGGTCCTCCTGCCCCACATCGTGACAGAATGGTCCGACCAACAATGTACCCAGCAGACTCAGGCTTGGGGTTAATCCGTCAGTGGCAGGACATTATCGCCCAGATCCAGTCGCGCCCTACTGTCGAGCTCCTACCGTCGCAGGAGTGCTACGAGGGAACCCGCCTGGCCCTGGGGGGTCCTCGGAGCGTCCAGCGGGCTCACCGGCGGCGGGGCAGGCAACCCCCGCCACCCCGGGTCCCGGTCCTGGCTGGACCGCAGCAGTTCTGTTATCCCGCTGCTGGGTCACAGCCATCCCGGGTCCCGGTCCCGGCTGCACCGCCGCAGCCCCTGCCAGTCCCTGCGGCCAGGTCGCAGCCACCCCGGGTCCCGGTCCCGGCTGGACCGCAGCAGTTCTGTTTTCCCGCTGCTGGGTCACAGCCATCCCGGGTCCGGTCCTGGTTGCGCCCGCCCTCCCGACTGTCCCTG
>PIJE02005610.1:5000-14651 GCA_002895965.2 Coryphaenoides rupestris
TATCTCTCTGACACACACACACACACACACACACACACACACCCTAAGGGAAATTTAGTTTCAACTAGAGAGACCAGATTAGACTCAAATAAACAAGAGTTGTGATTCACTACCACTGACTCCAACCTCCCACCTCTAAGGACCGCTGACTCCTTTTCAATAACCGACCAAATGACTTATGGTTGATATATAATACAAGGACATTCAGGGTCCTGTCCCATATCTTTTCAGAAGTTTAGGTCTGATGTGTCAAAGCATTGCGTTGCATTTTCAATATTGCAGCCAAGTTGAAGACAGACACAACCGAATTCCTGAACAGCCACAGGCACGGAGAACAGCACTAGACAAGAGAGAGAGGCCAGTTATATAACAGTGAACTAACAGACGGACTGCCACAGACCAAGCTGAAATACCCCCCTAGTCTTTGGTCTGGAGAGAGAGAGAGAGAAGAGAGAGAGAGAGAGAAGAGAGAGAGAGAGAGAGAGGGAGATAGTAGACCTGTGGCCCCAGTCAGGGTTGAAGTGGGAATGAACACTGCCCCCTAGTGTTTGCTTTTTCATTAGTTTATTTACAAAACTCAGTGGCTTCAGAAATGCAACCAAATAAACTGAGCACATCTTCATTTGTTTTTGCTTGTTGTTGGTGTATCCACGCCAGAGAAGACGTAGGAAACCAGAATTAATGTCAGATAACCGGTGTCAGACATACCGAGAATGTTGCATAATTCATAACTTTTTTGAGGGCTTGGTTATCGCACTCCATCATCAAGTTTCGCTTTCATTCCATCCATTATGTACACCGTATAATAACACACGCATTGGACCGTGTCTGGGCAACTCATGAATAACATTACTACTCATACCCATAAACAGCGCATAGGCCGTCGGAAATACATACGCGTCCAACAAAGCTAACCCATTATAGACGTCACTGGTGGAATGTGGTCTGCCGTGTATGAGATGGAAACCTGTTGTTGCTACATAGCTTATCTCCACGACATACAGTCAACATGTGAGTGTCGAGAGGCGTTTTGGTTGCGTTAGCGTCATAGAATACACAGAAGGACATCACTGGCATCACGGTCAACGCAGACCAGTGTGGTGTGTGTGTGTGTGTGTGTGTGTGAGTGTGTGTGTGTGGTGTCTGTGTGTGTGTGTGTCTGTGTGTGTGTACTTTTGTGTGTGTGTGCATCTACTTGGCAGTGCATGGGTGCATGACTACAGAGCTGTACCCGGGTATAAATATATACGTGTATGTGTGTGACTTTCTATCCTCTCTCTCTCTCTCTCTCTCTCTTCTCTCCTCTCTCTCCATCCATCTCTCTCTCTCTCTGTGTGTCACACTCGCTCTACTTCTTGTTCTGCCCTCACTCTTTTCAACTCGTGTTTTTTTTAGCTCTCTAATCCAATTTGGTGAGAGCAGGCATCAGCGCCCTGCTCATTCCTCACACACACACACACACACACGCACGCACGCCACACACACACACACGCACACACACACACACACACACGCATATACACACACACACGCTGGGCCTGGTGTCTCTGGACCCTGCTGTGTTGAAGTCCCCCTCTCGGCCCAGCTGGCAGAAGTTACGGCAGGGCCAACAATGCAACTGCAGGACAGGCAGGGACAGAGGCCCCTCAGCCCCGCTGAAAGACTCCTTTTGTCCGGCGCGGCCCCCCCGCCACCCCCCCCACCACCACCACCACCTTCCCTCCACACACCACCCAGTCCCCTCCACCCTGCTCTATCAGAGACCATTAATTATGGGCTGCAGAGCACGTCTCAAAGTCTGAAAAATAAAAAGAGCCCCCCCCCCCCCCGCCCCCCCACATACACACACACACACACACACACACACACACACACACAGCTCCACCGATCCTCATCCTGGTGCTCTCGCCACTTGGTCTTTAATGAGGCCCTGTGGAGTGCTCAGCAAAGAGCCTTTACAGTTTACACTTTGACTTACTTGTTATATTTTCACCGGTGAAAGGAAAGGAGGAAGAGAGCGAGGATAAAAGCGGGAAATATCATCAAAGGTATTCTCTCTCTTTTGATGGACTCTCCGTCCATCACTTTTCAACCACTTGAATGAATCCCCTTTGAATTCCAAAGGTGTCACGAGTTCCGCCTAACTCCTATAATTTAAGATCCAGCGACTACGTCTCGCCATGCCATCACCTCATGCCCTTCACCTGGCTTCCCCCCGCCCATCTCCTCACCTCATTAGTCCGTCAGTATAAATACCGGTCCACTTCCGTGTTCTCTGCCTGTACTGTGGCCATTTTGTTTCTTCCTGTCCGCCTCTCTCTTTGCTGTTCTAGAGAGACCCACATGGTCACGGTCTTCATCGACTCTGTCGGCGCTGTTGGACATGACTCTGCCTCTCAGCTTGGGAGCCATTGGTCGGGCTCCGGTGGACCCCATCAACACTGCTGTGCTCAAAAACTGCCGTCTCCTTCGTCGGGTCACCAAGCGATCGACTCCTCTCCGAGATAGCGTGTCAGGTAACCACATGGAGACACTCACCTTTCACTTCATCCTGCGCCACAACAGCCTCAGTCATCTTGGTATAACCCTTGCTCGTAAAAAAACATAACCCTCACATAGACTGGGCTTAGTGAACTACTCTGTGGAGTGGACACACTGTCATTCTGTCTGTCTCAGATCTGCTTCCAGCCTGCCTGTTGCCAAGTATCCCAATAAGTACTCCTCCTTAAGGAGTGGATCTTAAGGAGGTATTCCACATGAATGTGGAGAGGTACATCAATGATTCACTGGTGACAGGGATCATTCGGCCTTCCTCGGTTCAGCCTTCTTTCCTCGTGGGGAAGAAGGACAAAATCCTTACGCCCTGAATCGATTATAGAGGACTCAGTGACATCACCATAATGAACAGGTACCCACTCCCAATGATCTCATCTGCATTTGAACTGCTGCTAGGAGCTACCATCTTCTTCAAACTCAATCTCTGGAATGCTTATAATCTGGTGAGGTTCAGGGAGGGTGGTGAAACGGAAACTGCCTTTAATACTCAAAGCGGACATTACAAGGACCTAGTTATGCCGTTGTCCTGGGGTTAGTTAATGATGTCCCCCGGGTCCTGCTCAATATTAACGTCTTCATGTACCTGGATGACATACTCATTTTTTCCAAGTCTAAACAGGAACATGTGTTGCGTGTACGTCAAGTTCTCCAGAGGCTTCTAGAGAAGCAGCTATCCGTAAATGTAAAAATATGCTTCACATCTCAGAAGTGTACTTCCTGGAATTTGTCATCAATGCTGGTAACAGCCACTCACAGATTAGTTAACTCCTCCCACTCACAAGCAGCTTCAACACTTTCTGGTTTAGATAACTCTCTAACTCTCTTTAACTTCTATCGATGATTCATACTGTTCAGTGGCAGCTTCCCTCACCGCTCACACCTCCCAGAATGTTCCATTCCAGTGTCCTCCACGGCTGAGAGGGCTTTTGGTGAGGTGCTCTGCCCGCATGGCCTCCCCAGTGACATTGTCTCTGACCGGAGGATTCCATCCTCAATCCAATGGGCAGGCCGAGTGCGGCGAACCAGGAGATGGAGGACTGCTTTGTGCTGGTTTGCGTCTCGCAACCCTGTCTCTTGGTTCTAAACAATTATGCTGGATTGAGTACGTATACAACACCCTGCCCAGTTCAACCACCGGTCTCTACCCCCCCGACTCATCACTGGGGCCCCGGCTTACGCGACTAGTTGTCTAGACAGTCCTGGTGAACTGGGAAGGTTACGGTCCAGTAGAGCACTCCTGGGTTCTCGTTCAATCTAGTTCTATGGAGGAATGAAGTTTCTATGCAGGTCTATGCTCCTATCCAAGCACACGGTTCTACTGAGGCCTATGGTCCTATGCAGGCCTATGGTTCTATGCAAGCCTATGGTTCTACTGAGGCCTATGGTTCTACTGAGGCCTATGGTTCTGTGGAGGCCTAGGGTTATATGCAAGCTTATGCTGCTACTGCAGACTATGGTCCTATGCAGGCCTATGGTTCTATGCAATCCTATGTTTCTACTGACGCCTATGGTTCTACTGAGGCCTATGGTCCTATGCAGGCCTATGGTTCTATGCAAGCCTATGGTTCTACTGACGCCTATGGTTCTCTGGAGGCCTAGGGTTATATGCAAGCTTATGGTGCTACTGCAGACCAGTGTTAATTTCGTTAACGAAATGTTTGACGAAAAATATGCGTTAACGACCTTTTTCCCATGACTAAGACGTGACGTTAACGTCACGAAAACGGATCTTTGAAAATAAAAACTGTGACTAAATCTATTTTTACTTTCGTTGACGAGACGAGACGAGACTCAAATGTTAGTGGTGGACTAACGGACATTCAAAATTGAATGAATTACTTTTTCAAAACTTGCATGCACCTAGTGCAGTGCATCCGTAATGTGGCTATAAGATGGACTATTAAATGTGACTAAAACTAGACTAAAATTGAATGAGTTTTCGTCGACTAAAACGAGACTAAAATGTTCTGAGATTCCGTCGACGAAAACTAGACGAAAACTAAGAAGGATAAAAATTACGAAATGTGACTAAAACTAATATGCATTTTTGTCTAAAGTCTAAGACTAAGACTAAATCTTAGTAAGACTAAAATGAACACTGCTGCAGACTATGCTCCTATGCAGGCCTATGGTTCTACGGAGGCCTGTAGTTAGCTGGCAGAAGGACACGATATTCCCTGCATTTCAGATGTTTTAGATGGAGTCAAATGTGTTTTGGATTGTGAACATATTTAATGAATTTCCCCCCCACAACAATAGCATATTTATAGTTTTCCAACGATGCAAAGGCAGGGGAACAACGGGCCAGAGAACATTAGCAAGCAGCATGTGAACTCTACAAGAGTGGAAACATGCAACATTAAATCCTGTGTTAGGAGAGTAATTTAATATCCTCTAAATACCGTGGGATCAACTGATACTATTGTGGCGCGCAGGATTTGACACACGGCATTACATGTTACTGTGGTAATGAGAGAGCCAGGCGGGGGGTCGGTCGACGCGAGAGAGCCGTTATTTTGAAAGACAGGAGACTCAGTCCAGATGATTTGCTTCGTAAACCTTTGAAACAGTTTCAAACCGTTTCAGACCGTTTCCAGCTATGGACACGACCCAATTCGTTCCGTAAAAACACATTTTAGTCCCACCCAGCAGAAAGGAACAATGTGCACTAAGATAGCAAGCATAGCGAAAGGGAGAGAAAGGGATGTCCCTGATGCAAAACTCAGATATAAAGTGTCAAGTGTATTAAAAAAGGAGGGAGACATTTGGAACGCAGAACAGAATGTATTGTGGATAGAGGGTGTTGGCCGTTGGTGTCCCATAAAGCCTTGCTCTCCCATAGGACTCTGGCCACCGCTGCTTCAAGACTTGAGGAGATGACGCTGCTTCCAGAGTCTTCTATAGACCTGGGGGAATAGGGCTTCGGCCGATTGGCTGCCTGGGAAAATCAGGGGCTATGATTGGTTAGGTTGTTATGAAAGATGTGAAAATAAAAAGCTCAGACGTGTAAAATCGAAAAATGATGTGAAAGAAAAGTATGGAACATCCTCGTCCATGAACAATTTTATAACATTGTGTCTTAGCCTTTTGGACAAGGTGCAGACAGGAGTTAACTGTAGTGGTCACAGTAGAAACGGTTTGACAGCAGCATGTATGTGAGAGAATAGACTCAGTATTAATATATTAGTTAGCGCTATAATTCATGTTCATTCGACCAAGCATAGTGCTATGAGTTATCGTGAGGGTTGATGTGTTTATAACGCAGCTTTGTCACAGATGGAGAGAGAGAGAGAGAGAGAGAGAGAGAGAGAGAGAGAGAGAGAGAGAGAGAGAGAGAGAGAGACAGAGAGAGCCAGAGAGGTGGTACCTGTGGGAGTCACGACACACACACGCACACACACACACACACACACACACACACACACACACACACACACACACACATGCACGCACACACATACACACACTGCTATTGAGTACACACACAGGCTTAATCACATGCACTCATTAGCATGGCGACGTGGGTCTGTTGTTATCAGGTCTGGCTGTCACCTCCACCACCACCACCACCAACACCACCATCACCACCGTCACCTCCACCACCACCACCATCACCATCACCACCACCACTACCACCATCACCACCAACACCACCACCACCACCACCATCACCATCTCCACCCCCACCTCCACCACCAAACCCACATCCACCAACACCACCACCACCTCCACCAACCACAACCACCATCACTTCCACCACCTCACCTCCACCACCACCACCACCACCTCCACCACCAAACCCACCTCCACCAACACCACCAGCACCAGCACCACCACCACATCGACCACAGCAACATCACTACCAGTTGGGCTGCGGATAAAAAAAGTAATCGATTTCTCACGGCAGGTCATGGTAGTGTGCACCACCCCCTCCCACTCCACCCCACCTCACCCACCCCACCCACCCCACCCCACCCCTTGCACATGACCGAGCTGTACCGGGCCGTGCAGACCCCCACCTACCCGCCTTCCCACCCACCCACCCACCTCTCTGCCTTCGTTTTCCATTTTCTGCCGTCTTTGTTCCAGGGTCAGTGGGACGCACCGTTGACACGCAGTGCAGAAGGGTGTGTGTGTGTGTGTGTGTGTGTGTGTGTGTGTGTGTGTGTGTGTGTGTGTGTGTGCGTGTGTGTGTGTGTGTGTGTGTGTGTGTGGTCACAAGGCTATCAGCTGAGCCGGACTCGGGATCTGACTACTGTCTGGGGTCTCACCAGGCCAGGCAGAATATGGAGCGTTACGTCACATTTCAATGCATTACGCTGCAAAACACCCTGGCTGCAGCCTTAGCCCAGCGGTGTGTGTGTGTGTGTGTGTGTGTGTGTGTGTGTGTGTGTGTGTGTGTGTGTGTGTGTGTGTGTGTGTGTTCAGAAACGTTTCTATTAAAAAGAAGACGTTCTAATACTTCAATGCAAAAACTTGGCAAACACAAACCAACACCTCCACACAGACACACAACTTCTACAGAGAAATATGTGTGTGTGTGTGTGTGTGTGTGTGTGTGTGTGTCTATGTGTGTGTATGCTCTCCTCTCCATACAACACGATGTTACCGAGATGTGATTTTGTAATTAAATCAGATACGGTGTCAGGACAAGGTCATAAATCCCCCCCTCACACCAGAGCCCAGAGACATGTGGGCACATAACTGCCCCTTTTGCACCACAAGTCAGAATCTCTCCAATTGTCATTAGTTATTGAATGAATGAATGAATGAATGAATGAATGAATAAGAAGCTGAATCACGCTTTTCTAATCCGGGCCACAAAAAAACCTCAGAGGATCCGTCTGCATGCTACAGCGGCAAAATAAACCCAAACCAAACATGAAATCCCCCATGATCTCGTAAAAATGGAACGGGATAAATGTGTCGTGTTGATGGAGTACTTAAAGGAGACACATGAGCCTCACACACACACACACACACACACACACACACACACACACACACACACACACCCATTCACGCACACAAAGTGCTCCCTGTGCAGCCTGATGCAGTGGTGGCTACAGCACTGTCTTTGGGTCAAACGCTTCAATTGCTACTTGGCCGGTAACCTCGGCTCAGTGGATCCATTCTTTTGGGCCCTGCAGGCGACAATTGGCCGTCACACGCACACACACACACACGCGCACACACACACGCACACACACACGCACACACGCACATGCACACACACGCACACACACACACACACACACCAACACCACAATCCCCGGCAAAGCATCTTCTGAAACGGCTGACCCTAAAGACTGACCCGCCCCACCCCCGACCCCCACCCGCCCCCCTTCACCCCCACCCACCCCCACCCGCTGACCCACCTCCAAAGCCCTGGGGTTAAAGCCCTGCTTCTCTGTGACTGGTGTATTGTGGGAAAGACACAGAGTGCACGCAGTACGGCGGGAAAGGGAAAGGGAGAGAGAGAGGGGAAGGAGAGAGAGAGAGGAGAGAGAGAGGGGGGGGAAGAGAGAGAGAGAGAGAAGGAGAGAGAGAGAGAGAGAGAGAGAGATAGAGAGAGAGAGCGAGAGAGAGAGGGAGGGAGGGAGAGAGAGAGAGAGAGGAAAGGAGAGGAAAGGGTGGTGGTGTTGGGTGGTGGTGGTAGTGAGGTGAGGGGGTGGGAGGTGGGTGGTGGTGGTGGTGAGTGATGGTGGAGGGGTGGTGTGGTGGGGGTGGGTGGAGGTGGTGTGGGTGGTGGTGGTGGTGGTGGTGAGGATGGTGGGGGTGGTGGTGTAGGTAGTGGTGGGTGGTGGTGGTGGGGTGATCAGGGGCGCTGCGGTTGGGCCGAGGGGGTCCACAATCAGTGATGTGAAACAGCCATTGTGTCACGGTGACGCGCTGCTGATTAATACAGCGGAGGTGTTTGTTGGAGAGATGAAAGGAGGGCGAGCGAGCTAGATAGAGAGAGAGAGAGGGAGAGAGAAGGGGGCGGGGCCAGGGGGTGTGGGGCGGGGTGGCGGGGGGGGTTGTGATCCGGGGCATGAGAAGGCCCTTCGACGTGTTTGAGGGTCTGTTTAATATCCAGTCGGAATCTCAAAGGCGAGGTGGGGGCGAATATTTCACAGCTGACGAGTGCCTCTCGTATGTGCGTGCATGTCGCGTGTGCGTGTCGCGTGTGTGTGCGTGTGTGTGTGTGCGTGTGTGTCTGCGTGTGTGTGTGTGAGTGTATATGCATGGTTATATTTGTGTGTGGAAATAAGTTATGTAACCTGCTCTCTGGGGAGAATAGGGGGTCAAGGTAAGGCCAGGGTAGAGGGGGGAGAGGGGAGAGGAGCGAGGAGAGGAGAGAGAGGAAGAGAGGAGAGGAGAGGAGAGGGCAGGAGAGGTAGCCTGGATTGGCTTGACATAGCTTGGCATGGCATCATTGGGAAGACCAAGAGGGAAACAAGTTTCCCCTTGGTCTTTTCCTGCTGTCTGACACAGGCCAGAAGGTATGTTCCTATTCACAGTGGCCTAGTTCCTCTCTCTCTCTCTCTCTCTCTCTCTCTCTCTCTCTCTCTCTCTCTCTCTCTCTCTCTCTCTCTCTCTCTCTCTTTCTGTCACTCCCTCTACTGTAGCTAATAACTACACTAAACACTGTTTACCCTTTATCTCTCATTCTATATGCACTAACACCAGCTTAAACATATACATACGCGTGGCTCAGATAATGCATATATAAACAGTAGGATATCCCTGCCTCTGTATTTCCCTCTCTCTCTCTCTCTCTCTCTCTCTCTCTCTCTCTCTCTCTCTCTCTGTGACGAGCTGCGTTATAAACACATCACCCTCACGATAACTCATGCACTAATGTTGTTGAATGACATGAAGTTATGCGCTAACTAAATATTATATGAGTCTATTCTCTCACTATATGCTGTGTCAAACCGTTTTATGTGACACTAAGTTACTCTGTCTGCAACCTTGTCAAAGGCTAAGACACAATGTTATAAAATTGTTCATGGACGAGGATGTTCCATACTTTTCTTTCACATCATTTTTCGATTTTACACGTCTGAGCTTTTTATTTTCACATCTTTCATAACAACCTAACCAATCATA
>PIJE02005611.1:0-18146 GCA_002895965.2 Coryphaenoides rupestris
CTGGTCCACTGTTCCACGGCCAGGACGGAATCCACATTGTTCCTCCTGAAGCTGAGGTTCGACAATCGGCCGGAGCCTCCTTTCCAGCACCCTGGAATAAACTTTCCCGGGGAGGCTGAGCAGTGTGATACCCCGATAGTTGGAGCACACCCTCCGGTCCCCTTTTTTGAAAATGGGAACCACCACCCCGGTCTGCCATTCCACAGGTACTGTCCCCGACCTCCACGCTACATTGACTAGGCGTGTCAGCCACGACAGCCCGACAATGTCCAGAGCCTTCAGCATCTCAGGGCGAATCTCATCCACACCTGAGCTTTTTGACTACTTCAGTGACCTCTACCAAGGATATGGGTGAGACTTCCCCCGAGTCTTCAGACTCTGCCTCTTCCACAGAGGACGTACTGGTCGGATTCAGGAGCTCCTCAAAGTGTTCTTTCCACCGCCCGACAATATCCTCAGTCTGGGTCAGCAGTTCTCCTCCCCGACTGAGCACAGCCTGAGCCAAGCCCTGCTTTCCTTTCCCGAGTCGCCGGACAGTTTGCCAGAACTTCTTTGAGGCCAACCGAAAGTCCTGCTCCATGGCCTCCCCGAGTTCCACCAGTTCTGCTGTGCTGAACGAATGATTCGTTCAGCACAGCAGAACTGGTTCGCAGGGGACGAATCACGTTCGCTCGCTGCAGTCCCTCCCCCTCCCTGCACGCTCACTGCTGATCAGATCCGTCCGAGAGCTCAACTGAACTGAGAAATGAACGGATCTTTTCAGTCCGTGATTCAGTTAAGTTCGTTCACCCAAAAGATTTGGTCTTTTGAACGAATCGTTTGCTAACGACAACACTACTTCACACGTGGATGGTGGTTTTAATGTGTTTTCATGTATCAGGCTTAACATTATGGATAGCACAGAGGGTTAAGAGCTGGCCGATACTAGGCCTGCACCCATACAGAAAGTTGTTGGAGGGTAAAGGTGATGTGATTCGAGTACGGCTCGATCACTTCGGCACGTGGATGTTAACGACAAAACCTTTTCTTTGTAGAATTCCATCAGCGCTGATGGACCTTCATTTTATTCCAGGCTATTGTACGCATCCTGCCCCCCTCCCCCCTATTTTTCCCAAGGAAAAAAAGATTAGCACATGTCCGTGTGTCTGTAATTATAGCGGGTGTCTCTTTCAGTGGATCCTTAAACGATTAGCTTTCGTATAAAGCCCTGCGCTTGTGAAGTAGCCTACAAGGGCACGACTCACTCAATTAAAGGAAGGAAAGTCACTTCTCAGTCATTTCACCGCTTTGAAACCTCAATCCGTGGCAAATGTGAGCTTCCTCCCAATTTCTAATACCAGATCAAAGGAGTTATGAATAGCATTACACGTTCCTTGCCTGATGTGTGCAGCTACTTAAATTTGCATTGTCAAAGTGAAAGGGCTGCGTTGAAAGATGAATTAAGGTTTTTTCGGCCGAACAGGAGAAATGTCTCCTGTTCTCTCTTCAGTTTTCCTCCTTGTTTCTCAGGAATTTTTTTTTATTCGACAGTTTTGGTTTTTAGTAATATTCATTCACCTTCATTATTCAGGCTAATAAAATGTGGGTGACACACTCACACTCGCAGTGCATGCCTATTTGTGTGGATCTCTTGATGTCTAGAGGTATTTTTAGAGAGCCCTTCTGCTACCAAGATGTTTCAATCATAAATAGTTGAGGCCTTTCAAGTAGCTTCGCGCTCATCTAATGCTATGATGCATTTTAACCTTTTTTTCGCCCTCAAAGTAGGACATTATGTGCCATCATTACTTTTTTTTGTGATATCTTATCATTTAGTTTTACCATACATACGAGCGGAAATGTAGGGTTTGGACTTTCAATTGAAAACAATTCCCGCATAGGCCTATGCCTATTTTATTGATTGTTGTGATGAAATTGGGCTTATGTATTTGGTGGCATGTCTTGGGTTTTAAAGTGAATGTATGCCATTTTGGGGCTAGCTCTGCAACCGCTTGGCTAATAATTATAAGTGAGCACTCAAGGCACTTGAGGCACGCTGATTGGCCCTAAACTCCATATTCAGATTTGGGAATAAAGGAAATATCTGATCTCTTGATAAACAGAATTCAGCCACGAGAATGCATCTGAAATGATGATGATGTTGACACCACACACAGACACGCAAGTGTAGCATACCATTACTCTTACAGCTATGGTAGCTGGACATTATAGCGTGGACTAGGGGTCAGAAGATTTAGGTTACAAGGAGGAGGAATGATTACACGTGATGACAGGGTTTAAGGAAGACTCAGGAGACAGTAAAGATTGTATTTAGGTACCATGTATTAGGAAAATAAAGAAACCCAACACCCAAAACAATATAAACAAAACAACCTATGGCCATACAAAATGCATTTAGTATAATTAACAACAAAGAACCCACCAAATAAATACGGAAATCAGTAAGCCCAGGTGCTCTTCCTCTTCATACCGCCGCACAGTTACAAGTCCATTTTCCCAGCACAAGGGAATAGTCAAGGACAGTTGTCCATAGTCCGTAGGGAAAAGTCAGTCGAAAGGGGAATGTGTGTGTGCTGGGCCAAGTGTGCGTGTATGAGAGGAAACGGCGGAGGAGTTTCCGCAGTTTGATCCTACCACGCTGGCGGGACAATGACGATTCCTGCTGGGCTCGGGTCCTGGACTGGGTTCAGTTAGCTCGCCATCAAGTTTCCCCCGAGCTCAAACAACTTCCATTCACCAGATCGCTCCTAAAACACCGGCGCGGCGGACATCTGCAGCAGCCCCGTTCATCTGCAGCAGCTCCGTCTCCGCAGCAGCAGCCCCGTTCATCTGCAGCAGCGCCGTTTCCTGCTAATCGCTTGCACCTGCAGTCTGTATCTAATGCAGGGCGCGCTCTGATTGGCTGTCGGTTACACTGCGTACCGTACTGGGTTACAATCACATGTCAACAGATAGTAATATTAATAGAGCTATTAATATATTCAATATATTCATCATAACATAACAGATCACAACCTATCATTACATAACACATAATAACATATCATACCATAACGCATCAGGACATAATGTATTGTGGTATTTGGGACCTGGGTTACACAAGCAAACATATCGAATGCAGTTTAGAAGCACAGAAGGCTTAGGTCCTCCAGGACATAGTGACAGGGTTCGATTATCATGATTAGCGCATTTAGCCACAGTTAGGTCGACCCAAAAATAAGAGAAATCGCAATATGACCAGATGCAATATCCAATTTTTTATGTTAATTTTAAACCCCATTATAAATGAATGCAGTACTGTAGTGCTGCAGGGATGTCCTACCCTCCAGATTTTAGAAAACATGTTTGGTTTGGTGCAGACCTCAGTCCTCTCTGCAACGCCTAAATATGTTAGGAAGTGCTGCCTACCAAGCACTCTTGTTACCATGTGAATACTTTGGTAGATGTGTGTGTGTGTGTACCGTGTGTGTGTTTGATGGGTGTGAGGGCTAAACTTTATTATTGCTAGGCTACATGGTGTTAACTGGTCTGTGTTGATATCAAAGTCTGTGTGACAAAGAACAAAATAAATGATTTGTTTCATTTACTTTTCTCGTGAATTATCAGTCAAATGTGTTGTTGATATGTTGATATATGAGGATACGTTTTGCAAATCTTCAAAATCAAATGCTTAAGGAGATAACTAAAATCATACCTCACTGTTTGTTGTTGAGTCATAACTTTGTAACATTAACTTGCCGAATATTACATGTGAAAATATCTTAATTTCACCATGCTAAAATGATAGGGGGGATTGCCTGCTGACATTTGACCCTTGAGTGTTTCATCTCTGACGTGTGCGGTGGAAAGGTGTTGGTGTTTGATGAGAGAAATGTCTAGATGAGAGGCGCGCCGCTTTGCATGTTGCAACTGTGCGGTTGGAGTGGAATCTCCCGAAATTGATGACTTCCGTATTATTTTTTTCGGCATTACTAGCTGTAGTTCTTTCTTTTTTTTTTCTTTTCTAGGGTTCTATTTTATTACATTTTTCATTAAACTTGTCTCTTAGACTTCATTTATTTATTTATCTATTTATTCTTAGATTGAGCTTTGGCTGCATGACAATGTAAGTGATATAATGGGGGCATTCCAAGGGGCACAATAGAGAGACATTCAGTTGATATTTTTCAAATTCACTCCCAGTCTTTTACATTCACGTTAAGCCCTTTCCTTACCTATGCATTTGGAAACGCTCAAATCTACCCCGGCCGTATCTAGCATCCGCTAACAGTCAGCTAACAGCCTGTGCTATGGCCAGAGAGCGAGATTGCACAGCTCATTTCCTACTTGAGATATGACTTGACGTTTAAGGCGCTGGAGAAAAACCTAGATATTGACTGATTGAAAAGTCTGTGGGCAATTGCTGAGTGCTGCAAATACATTACTCCCCCATTGTGGGCAGCTAAATGGAGGAATAAGATAGAGAACAGCGTGTATGGTGGATGTAGACTGGAAATCACGATGAGGAGGGAATTCACTGGAAGAGAGATTGTTCTGGAAAGCCCAGCGCCCATGTGTCTTAACTGACTGTAAAGCCTTCCCTGGCTCCTCCCTCGCTTTTACCAAACCTGCCTCATGTCTTTTATGCATCGCAGTCTATCACATATTAAATAGGCTTCATAATGGCTGTGGCAGGACGTACAAATGTAGTTTTATTATTCCACAAATTGAATATGGCATTTCTTTGTTCAACCGAAATTGCGATAGCAATCGCTGCACTCTCTTTGTAAGGAAAAGGCAATGCATTACCGATCGCCTCCACCAGATCAGTTTTGTCGCCAATGACGTCTATATTTTTTTGCATGCAACATTCTTATTAAACTTTTTTTCTTTTTTTTCTTCTTCTCTATCCACAGAATCCCACATGTGTGCTTCTTGTGGAGGCCTTTTATGGCGGCTCTCACAAACAGCTCATTGACCTTTTGAAAGAGAATGTCGTCGGCAGCGTCGCCCACTCTCTGCGAAGAAATGGCACTGGCGTGCCAGGACCGGCGCCCTCCATTTTATGCAGGCCATCCCAGCCAGCTCCTCATACAGGTAGTCCCCGCCGCCATGGGGTCAAGAAACAAAATGGCTGACTTGTTATTGGTGTCAGTGGTATGAAGGCCCACATCGTTTGGATATAATACGCTCTGTCTCTGCTTGTGTTTCATATCCATGTTTCATATGCCGAACCGTGTTCCCTTCCCCCCCGTGGGATTGTCGTGGAATTTAAACTAGCACATTAGATTTCCAGGAGACAAGATGTGAGGAAGAATCGCCACCTTATCGTGGTGGGGGGGTTTTGGTGCCCCCGTGACCCTGGGAGCTGTGTTATCCGGGGCATTAGCCCCTGGTAGGGGCTCCCAAGGCAAAGTTGTCCCAGGGGAGGGGCCAGACTAAGAGCGATTCAAAGACCTCTCTCTCGCTCTCTCTCTCTCTATGAATGCAGGCCGCATTATAATTCAAATTAGCAAAGCAATCTGGCCTCAATCCAATCAAATGTCTCTTAATGATCCATTCGCTTTGAGTAGCATATTATTTAATGCTGCCATATTTGACTGGCTTAACGACATTAAAGGAGATGGAGTGGCTTGCGCCGAGCTGAGTTATTGACATGTTGCCCTATGCAGATCAACAACAATCAGTTTTCTTTTAGAGTGCCCCTCTCTTCCTGTTAGCCCGCTGATTAATGACAATACCGTCGCGCGACAAGAGTGACTTCAATTACCCAGAGAGCATCATGTTGGGCCATGGTAATTAACCAATCATGTGCGCCCTGACATGCTCATTAAGACAAACTATTACAGTTGACTAGTGTTTCTTTTCCTTATGTACAAACAAATGGGTAATTAAGTGTGCGCTTAATTGTCGTATTGCTTATCTTATTGTTGTTTGGGACAGCTCTGCTTTGACGTACAGCTGTTTTATTGTTATTATCTTCCCGCAGCTTAAGGCAAACCCGCGATATGATCATAATGGCTCATCCGCGTTGCCTAAGTGTGACATGTGGTGGGTTGGGTTTGTCTTTTGTGATTTCATTATTATTATAATTTTGGGGGATTTTTGTGGTCCTCACCAGGACAGGATCTGGTTTTAGCCGTACTGGAAGTCCCTCTCCTGGTCTTTGCGCACGGGGTAGACCAGCTGGTTCTCGTGGAAGTATAGTACCTTCTTGAGGGGCGCGAGGTCCGGCCGCAGAGCCACCAGCTCACACAGGTTGAGCACGGAGCTGGCGAACAGCACCCTGCACGGAGGTGGTAGAGAAGAGAAGACTGTGTGTGTGTGTGTGGGGGGAGGGGGGGGGGGGCAGGGGGGGTTGAAGTGATAGAAGCACAATTAAGTATCACAGTTCACAATGGCTCGGACATCATTTCACAGATACAGCAACACTTTGCGCTGCTAATGTGAATCTCGCCGCGGAGGCTGGAACACGGCGTTCCCGTGTTGTCCGGCGTTCCAGCGTCGCACGTGTTGCCCGGGCGAGATTGTTCCGATGGCGTAAGCGTGAAGAATATCCGTCTCCACGTCGGTAAGAGTCTGTGCGGGTCATGTGTGGGCCTCGTAATCCCCGTTGCAGCCATTCAAATAATTCAAATAACCCCACCCATAAAAACCATATATACACACACACACACACACACACACACAGAACACACCTCACCACACCATACTCCGCTTCCTGCTGTACTCAGGGAGCAGGGGATGCTTTGAAGCTCTGCATCTCCCCAAACGACCTCCATCCTCTCTCCTCCACTTCAAAACTTGGCCAGCGTCTTCATCACTCAGCTAGGCCTACTTTTTCTCTCTCTCTCTCTCTCTCTCTCTCTCTCTCTGTCTCTTGGTGTTTTGTATTTCAACACACGGGCGAGCCACAAGCTTTGATGTGGTTGCTCCACGAGCCATCGCTAGGATCCCCCCCCCCCCCCCACCTGGGATTTGTCCAATTTCCTGGCCCCTCTTGCGCCGGCCCCGCCCCTGCAGCCAACCTAAAAGAGGGCCTGCAGGATGACATGCAAACGGCAAATCGCCCTCAGCCTCTAAACTCCTCCCACCCCTCCCCGCTTAATGGTGTCCGTTCTGACTCAAACCAGATGAACTCTCTATTTTTACCTTTCCCTCTGCCAAGAATAGTCAGCGGGGACATCCCGTGTAGTTTCAAGATTTGTACACAGCAGGAAGCTGCAGATTCTGACTTCAGACAAAGGGCCCCAGAACGAGGTGGACCAGGGAGCCAGTGGCTAAATGGATTACATTATATATTGCACTTTTATCCAAAGTGCTTTACAGTATTGCCTCACATTTACCCATTAATACACTGACAGCAGTGCCAAACATGCAAGGTAACAACCAACACGTCAGGAGCAGTTAGGGTTAGGCGTCTTGCTCAGTGACACCTCGACACTTAGCTCGGCCGAGCCCGGGGATCAAACCAACAACCTTCCTGTTGCCAGACAACCGCTGTTACCTCCGGAGCTACTGCCGCCCCTATTTAAAGTCCCCCTCGCATTTGCCCACTCAAGTCGGTTACGACGACGAACTGCAGATGAGCTTCCCTGAGACGGTTTCTGACAGTTTGTGCAGAAGTTCTTTGGTTATGCAAACCAATTGTTGCATCAGCTGTCCGGGTGGCTGGTCTCAGACGATCTTGCGGGTGAAGATGCCGGATGTGGAGGTCCTGGGCTGGCGTGGTGACACATGGTCTGCGGTTGTGAGGCCGGTTGGATTTACTGCCAAATTCTCGGAAACTAATTTGGAGACGGCTTATGGTAGAGAAATGAACATTCAATTCACGGGCAACAGCTCTGGTGGACATTCCTGCAGTCAGCATGCCAATTGCACGCTCCCTCAAAACTTGCGACATCTGTGGCATTGTGCTGTGTGATAAAACTGCACATTTTAGAGTGGCCTTTTATTGTGACCAGCCTAAGGCACACCTGTGTAATAATCATGCTGTCTAATCAGCATCTTGATATGCCACACCTGTCAGGCGGATGGATTATCTCGGCAAAGGAGAAGTGCTCACTAACACAGATTTAAACAAGTTTGTGAACAAAATTTGAGAGAAATGGGCCTTTTGTGTACATAGAAAAAGTCTTAGATCTTTGCTTTCAACTCATGAAAAATTGGATCTAAAACAAAAGTGTTGCGTTTATATTTTTGTTCGGTGTAAAATAAAAAATATGTAAATATGTTATGAATGCAGAAAAAAATGAAAAAAACAAGCATTTGCAAAGGAATTTAACCAGGGGATTGGTGGAAATGTTTTAGCTGCGTATCATCAAACCATGGTTGTTGGTTAGCCTTATCTTGCCTCTCTGGTCATCTCTTAAATTAGTGTAAATTAGGCTAAATGAGAAACATTGATTTACCATATTACTTATGTGTGTGTGTGTGTGTGTGTGGGTGCCTGTTGCATCGATGCTGTGTCAACTCCATAAACAAAAGTGTCATCAAAAGACAAAAGCCTGTGAAGTGAAACGGTGAATTATTGTGTGTATTCCCATTTTGAAAAAGAGGGGCTTGGGATGACTCACAGCGTGTGAGAGTGTGTGTGTGTGATGTTGTAGGTTCTTTCCCTCGTGAATCCATGCCATGCCACACGCTCCTAGCGTCAAGGGAAGGGAAATATGAGGGGATACTAAGGGGAATGTTTAAAAATTAAGCCAAGAAGAAGGTTACTTTCAAAATGAAAGTGGCACTGAAAAGACCCTCACATCTTCCATCCATCCATCCATTCTCGTCCACTTATCCGGGGCCGGGTCGCGGTGGCAGCCGGTTAAGCAGGGCCCCCCAGGCTTCCTTCTCCCCAGCCACACACTCCAGTTCCTCCTGGGGGGTCTCGAGGCGTTCCCAGGCCAGACGAGATATATAGTCCCTCCAGCGGGTTCTGGGTCTGCCCCGGGGTCTCCTCCCAGTTGGACGTGCCCGGAAAACCTCTAAGGGGAGGCGCCCGGGGGGCATCCTAATCAGATGCCCGAACCACCTCAGCTGACTCCTTTCGATGCGGAGGAGCAGCGGCTCTACTCCGAGCTCCCTCCGGATGTCTGAGCTCCTCACCCTATCTCTAAGGCTGAGCCCAGCCACCCTGCGGAGGAAACTCAAGGACCGAATGGCACGTACCAACGGCCCCGGTACCCCATACTCCCGTAGTACCCCCCACAGGATTCCCCGGGGGACACGGTCATAGGCCTTCTCCAAGTCCACAAAGCACATGTAGACTGGATGGGCAAACTCCCATGCCCCCCCCAACAACCCTGCGAGGGTAAAGAGCTGGTCCACTGTTCCACGGCCAGGACGGAATCCGCATTGTTCCTCCTGAAGCTGAGGTTCGACAATCGGCCGGAGCCTCCTTTCCAGCACCCTGGAATAAACTTTCCCGGGGAGGCTGAGCAGTGTGATACCCCGATAGTTGGAGCACACCCTCCGGTCCCCTTTTTTGAAAATGGGGACCACCACCCCGGTCTGCCATTCCACAGGTACTGTCCCCGACCTCCACGCTACATTGACTAGGCGTGTCAGCCACGACAGCCCGACAATGTCCAGAGCCTTCAGCATCTCAGGGCGAATCTCATCCACACCTGGCGCCTTGCCACTGAAGAGCTTTTTGACTACTTCAGTGACCTCTACCAAGGATATGGGTGAGGCTTCCCCCGAGTCTTCAGACTCTGCCTCTTCCACAGAGGACGTACTGGTCGGGTTCAGGAGCTCCTCAAAGTGTTCTTTCCACCGCCCGACAATATCCTCAGTCTGGGTCAGCAGTTCTCCTCCCCGACTGAGTGTCCAAAACATGCGGCCGCAGATCTGCTGATACGATTACAAAGTCGATCAGCGACCTTTGGCCTAAGGTGGTCCGGTACCAGGTACACTTGTGGACCACCCTATGTTCGAACATGGTGTTTGTTATGGCCAGTCCATGACTGGCCACTCCCCTCCAGGTTTCTCCATCATTGCCCACGTGTGCGTTGAAGTCCCCCAGTAGAACTATGGAGTCCCCGGATGGAACCCTTTCCAGGATGCCACCCAAGGACTCCAAGAAGGCCGGATACTCTGAGCTGCTGTTTGGTGCGTAGGCACACACAACAGTCAGAGCCTTCCCCCCAGCGACTTGCAGTCGCATGGAGGCGACCCTCTCGTCCACCGGAGAGAACTCCAACACAGCGGCGCTCAGCCGGGGACTTGTGAGTATCCCCACACCCGCCTGGCGCCTCACACCCTGGGCAACTCCGGAAAAGGAGAGGGTCCAGCCCCTCTCCAGGAGTTTGGTTCCAGAACCGGTGCTGTGCGTGGAGGTGAGCCCAACCATATCTAGTTGGTACCGCTCCACCTCCCACACCAGCTCAGGCTCCTTCCCCGCCAGTGAGGTGACGTTCCACGTCCCTAGAACCAGTCGGCGATGCTGGGGATCCGCACGCCCAGGACCCCGCTTTTGCCTACCGCCCGGTTTACAACACTACCGACCCCAATGACTCTCCCTGCAGGTGGTGAGCCCACAGGGAGGTGACTCCACGTAGTCTTTTCGGGCTTGGCCCGGCCCGGGCCCGTGGATCCAGGCCCGGCCACCAGACGCTCACCGACGAGCTCCCCTCCCAGGTCTGGCTCCAGAAGGGGGCCCCGGTTTCCCTTGTCCGGGTGAGGTGACTTTGTTCTTCGGGAGTCTCTTCATGGGGTCTTTGAATCGCTCTTAGTCTGGCCCCTCCCCTGGGACAACTTTGCCTTGGGAGCCCCTACCAGGGGCTAATGCCCCGGATAACACAGCTCCCAGGGTCACGGGGGCACCAAAACCCCCCCACCACGATAAGGTGGCGATTCTTCCTCACATCTTGTCTCCTGGAAATCTAATGTGCTAGTTTAAATTCCACGACAATCCCACGGGGGGGAAGGGAACACGGTTCGGCATATGAAACATGGATATGAAACACAAGCAGAGACAGAGCGTATTATATCCAAACGATGTGGGCCTTCATACCACTGACACCAATAACAAGTCAGCCATTTTGTTTCTTGACCCCATGGCGGCGGGGACTACCTGTATGAGGAGCTGGCTGGGATGGCCTGCATAAAATGGAGGGCGCCGGTCCTGGCACGCCAGTGCCATTTCTTCGCAGAGAGTGGGCGACGCTGCCGACGACATTCTCTGTCAAACGGTCAATGAGCTGTTTGTGAGAGCCGCCATAAAAGGCCTCCACAAGAAGCACACGTGGGATTCTGTGGATAGAGAAGAAGAAAAAAGAGAAAAAAGTTTAATAAGAATGTTGCATGCAAAAAAATATAGACGTCATTGGAGACAAAACAGATCTGGTGGAGGCGATCGGTAATGCATTGCCTTTTCCTTACAAAGAGAGTGCAGCGATTGCTATCGCAATTTTGGTTGAACAAAGAAATGCCATATTCAATTTGTGGAATAATAAAACTACATTTGTACATCCTGCCACAGCCATTTTGAAGCCTATTTAGTATGTGATAGACTGCGATGCATAAAAGACATGAGGCAGGTTTGGTAAAAGCGAGGGAGGAGCCAGGGAAGGCTTTACAGTCAGTTAAGACACATGGGCGCTGGGCTTTCCAGAACAATCTCTTTTCCAGTGAATTCCCTCCTCATCGTGATTTCCAGTCTACATCCACCATACACGCTGTTCTCTATCTTATTCCTCCATTTAGCTGCCCACAATGGGGGAGTAATGTATTTGCAGCACTCAGCAATTGCCCACAGACTTTTCAATCAGTCAATATCTAGGTTTTTCTCCAGCGCCTTAAACGTCAAGTCATATCTCAAGTAGGAAATGAGCTGTGCAATCTCGCTCTCTGGCCGTAGCACAGGCTGTTAGCTGACTGTTAGCGGATGCTAGATACGGCCGGGGTAGATTTGAGCGTTTCCAAATGCATAGGTAAGGAAAGGGCTTAATGTGAATGGAAAAGACTGGGAGTGAATTAGAAAAATACCAACTGAATGTCTCTCTATTGTGCCCCTTGGAATGCCCCCATTATATCACTTACATTGTCATGCAGCCAAAGCTCAATCTAAGAATAAATAGATAAATAAATAAATGAAGTCTAAGAGACAAGTTTAATGAAAAATGTAATAAAATAGAACCCTAGAAAAGAAAAAAAAAAGAAAGAACTACAGCTAGTAATGCCGAAAAAAATAATACGGAAGTCATCAATTTCGGGAGATTCCACTCCAACCGCACAGTTGCAACATGCAAAGCGGCGCGCCTCTCATCTAGACATTTCTCTCATCAAACACCAACACCTTTCCACCGCACACGTCAGAGATGAAACACTCAAGGGTCAAATGTCAGCAGGCAATCCCCCCTATCATTTTAGCATGGTGAAATTAAGATATTTTCACATGTAATATTCGGCAAGTTAATGTTACAAAGTTATGACTCAACAACAAACAGTGAGGTATGATTTTAGTTATCTCCTTAAGCATTTGATTTTGAAGATTTGCAAAACGTATCCTCATATATCAACATATCAACAACACATTTGACTGATAATTCACGAGAAAAGTAAATGAAACAAATCATTTATTTTGTTCTTTGTCACACAGACTTTGATATCAACACAGACCAGTTAACACCATGTAGCCTAGCAATAATAAAGTTTAGCCCTCACACCCATCAAACACACACACGGTACACACACACACACATCTACCCTGGTGTCCTGAGGTCGAGGTGCCTCCGGGGGGGGGGGCGGGGGCGGGGGGGGTGTAATGGTGATACAGTTCTCCATGTTCTCCAACTCAACAGCAGGTTTTATTTAATCTTTCATCTGTTTTATTTCTTCTTTAATGTCTGAAAATGTATATCTGATAGGCATTTCAGTTTAGGATCGGTGGATGCTCGTCTATATTGATGGAGACCCAAATCGATCAATCTTATTGAAGGGGAGTCTGTTTATTTGCTCCATTTTCTGCAACGATTCGGCATATCGAGCTCTGAATTCACCACTGCGATATCACATTGGTATCATCATGAGATCCAGGGCTGAATCGTTGCCGTCAACACACAGATCCTTTCATGTGGTACCATCGCTGCTGTGTGGGGAAAGGGTTTTTAATCACCTTCATCTCAAGTGTTAATTACACGGAGATGGCACCGTGGTCTCCGGTTATTTTTAAAGTTGTGTTCTTTGTTTGTTTATTTATTTATTCATTTTTTTGTCGTTTGCCTCATTCGTCTAAATAATTCATATAAGAGAGAGAAGATAGAGAGGTAGCGATGGTTGCTTGCTTCGTGCGCGCCATGCTGTGGATCCAGTGCGATGCGTCGCTTACCGGCGTTGGGTTTAAACATATCTAATTAGAATGAAATACTCGCCGGGACGACTAAACAACTGTCACCGTGGATCAATTGGATCCAGGTCCACCTTCATAAACTTTAGTCTCGGATCAGTGAGAAGGGGGGGTGGCACGTTTTCATTGCTCTGCTCCAAAACAATGCACTGCGGAGGAGCCAAGACCTCAACGCTGCCAAGAGAGCGAGAGCGAGCTCTGTTTCCTATTGGAGGCCAGATTAACAGCAGCCACTTCTTCACATGAAAGCGACAACATCGCAGCCCAGTCGTTGGGCCCCCCCTTGCACGCCCCGTGCAAGGGGGGGCAGGGTGTTTGAACGCAATCGATGAAACGCTGACAAATGTTTACGATGAATCCTGAGCGTTGTTAGCAAAACATGTGAGCTCGGTCCACATTTGATACCTCGTCTGGGATTGATGTATTTCTATCGCAATATTCAAGCCCTTTTGGGGTTTTTTGAGGGGGTTTTGTGTGTGTGTGTGTGTGTGGGGGGGGGGGGCTGGGATACGTGGCACTAATTGAATGAAAATTCATAAAGACACAATGGCGTTATTCAGAGATCCAGCCTGGTTTCGTTCAAGCCTCTCATCTCTCAGGGGTGAGCCGAGCGGCGCAGAAAAGATGAAAGAAAGAAGTCTCGGCAGCAGCAGCAGCAGCAGCAGCGGCTCACCCAAGTGCACATACTGTATTGTTCCGAGCGTACTCTTGTGGCACATTATAGCTAATTATTTAGGGCCCACAACCAGCCCTGCCCCCCTGCGGAGACGCCTGTCCGTGAAACCTGTGTGTGTGTGTGTGTGTGTGTGTGTGCAACCCATGCTGCAGTAATTGTGTCACACGGCCTCTATTTCACGGCCGACCCGCCCCATCCCCTCCCTCGCCCATCCTCTCCCTCGCCTTCTCCCCCCCACTCCCTCCCTAGAGAGGAGTCTGTAGGTTACACGGAGAGAGTCAACTCCGATCTGTACACTGTATTAGTTCCTCCAACACCCCCCCCCCACCCCCTTTGGCTCAACTCCCTCACATGTGTCATGTCTGTACTTTTGGCGCTATGGCCACAAGCTAAGCTTCCTTCTGCATTAGCACATGCATGCAAAGGGCTACTTCCTGATTCTTTTTTTCAGTATGGTGCACATATCATCCTCTCCCCACCCCCCCAACCCTCGTCTTATTAGTAACTCGGACATGACAACACCAGGAACTCTCTCCGTGTCTGTGACGTGTGGTGTGTGAGGTAATGATGCCTGTGTGTGTGTGTGTGTGTGTGTGTGTGTGTGTGTGTGTGTGTGTGTGTGTGTGTGTGTGTGTGTGTGTGTGTAGTGTGTGTGTGTGTGTGTGTGTGTGTGTGTGTGTGTGTGTGTGGTGTGTGTGTGTAGTGTGTGTTCTGTGTACCATCGCCCGGCTAATAAATGCTGAAAAGTGAGCTGCCATGGACGGCACAGGCGTCTTGCCTTGAGTGTTTTTCAGCTCATTTTCAGATGGTAATTTGCCTGATCCAAAGCAAACTCAGAGTGTAAGTAAGCAATTATATGCATGGCTGACAATCCCCCGACATGCCCGCGGTCCTTTTCCAAACACAGTTAGTCCAGCTCTTTGAAAATATAAAACGCTCAGAGTAACAAGCGGATGTGGCGGGGGGGAGGGCAGGGACGATCGTTGCTCCGCATAGGTATTTTGTCGCCTACACCTCCTTTCTAACTCTTGTCTCCCCCGTTCCCAAACATTTGCAACTACTGATGATGTCGCTGTGATCGCCGCTCTCAGAGGAACACACGCTTAAACGTGCCTCTTTTTTTTCCCTCCTTTCTCTCCCTCTCTTTTTTTTGCTTTATAACTGCACGCTATCTCTTTTTTCTCTCTTCTCCGTGAAGCCAGAGGTCTCTTTATGGCGAGCATTGTTTTGTGGTCGCTCCATCGATCAATCGGCTTTTGATGGGCGGACTTTTGTAATTTAATAGCGATTGACCTGAGCCCAGCAGAGACCTGCGGCGGTGCACAAAGCCGTCCCATTTATCATGGCGGAGCAGCATGGCATCGACTTCTCTTTGAGAATTGTCTATCCGTGGGTACGGTGCGGAGGGTGGGGAATGCCGGGTGTAATCAAATCAATGTAAGGGGGCGACCACGTGACCAGCAGATGCCACATTCTGGCCGGCCAGGGACCCCCCGCCGGCCGGTTCAATGGCACCCCGAGTTTCCTCTATTGCCCTTTGTGTCCTTGTCACTGTTGTGGCTTTGTTGTGTTGTTTTTTTCCACCCAACGGAGAGGTGAATAAGCAGGTGTTGATGGAGGATGTTTATTTGGTTCGCCGTCTTTTGTCGCTTAACCTTCCCGTGTAAATATTTGCGGGTGTTTGGTGGGAATTTGGCGGCAGATTTGAAGATATAGGTCCTTGCTTGTTTATCGAGAAATGCCTGCGAGACAAACATCTTGCTATGTGTTACAAGTGCCACAGTTGAATGTAGCTGAATGCAGATTTCAGTTGGGGAACATGAAAAGAAAGGCGCGTTTACCTCTTCTTCCTCTTCCTCTTCTTCTTCGTCTTTTTTTTTTCCCCCGGGACCTCCCCATTGATGCCCGGTTTTCATTAAGCCCCTTAACTCTCTGCAGATAACAAGCTACTTTTAAGTTGATTAAGAAAAGGTTCTTTGGCTACTTTTAAAAGCCATTGATGTGGCTTTTAGCAGTCAGTAGCCCAGGTCTCCATGTGATTGACTCCTGGAAGCGGGCGGCCAGGAGCAGATGGCAGGATATCCTGTTGAAACATTCCTTTGTGAAGCTCCAACTCAAGTGGATTTCTTGCCAGCAAGATGAAAATAGTAGAATCTTTTTTTGTGTTTTTTTGTTGTCGGTTGCCATGTTTCGTACAGCGTAGCATGTACGTCTTATTTCTGCAGATTTTTATGATATAGTGTTACAAACTAACACAATGTACTAATATGCTAATATACTTAATATAAGGTGGTAATATATGACCAAGCCATCGCCAAGCTATCTCTATCCGATCTTGCAGGCCCTCAAGCAGAGCGTTCAATAGTTGTCACCCTGGGCTGCTCATCCCCATCGCACCGGACACACAAGTTTTACAATCTCTTTTTGTGTGTGTTTGTGTGTGTGATTACTTCCAAGTCACCATTGGCTGAAGGCTTGATGAGAATAGGGTGTGTGTGTGTGTGTGTGTGTGGTGGGGGGGGGCCCTAATCACTGTCCATTTCTTAAGCTCGTCGAGAGACATGATGAAAACAGCTGTCGGCCACCTTTTTATTTATTTTATAATTTTTTTTTTGGACGTCACACCTTATAGCCATTAATCCCCCCGGTGGCTCCGTCTGCAATCATCTGCCGTGTCAGTTTGAGATCTTTAGGTTCTAGGAAAAGTATGAAAGGCAAGGCGCGCTATAGGGGCCTCGGGAGCGGTTTGTTTGCCGCGCAGCCATTGAAACTTGAGGTATAAGCCAGTGACTCGGCTTTCGGTCGTTCGTGTGCCAGGAACCACAATTGGGCCCATATGTGGCTTTGAAGTCCACGGAGCTGACTGCGATGAATAGGAATGAATTAAAGATCAAACCCTGCATTGGTGATTTGTCCTTAATACTGAACTAGCTAAGAGACTGGTGTCTGACCGGTGATGACATAATCAAGAAAAATTACTGTTTTTCAAACACGGAGCTAAACAATTGAATTACACCAATGCCAGGAGAGCTCCATTTCCCAGCACAACAACAACAGAGGAAGAACCAACGGGGCCAGAATTGAACTAAAAGGCCTCCTCCCCAATGTCTCACACACACACACACACACACACACACACACACACACACACACACACACACACACACACACACACACACACACACACAGTGCTTCATTAATTACAATCTAATATATATGTCCCAAGTTTTCCACTTGGAAACAGAGAGAGAATCCTGGGCACAGAAGGAGGTGGTGTGCTACGTGTGTGTCAGCGCTAAGCCACGCCACCTCTAGCGCCGCAGTCTGCCCACGAGCCATTCGAGCCTTCAATTCACCCCCATTTCTGTCCCGAGTTGGCCTTTTAAGAAGTTCTCCCCCCACCTCCCATTGTTGTGAAAGTTTACAACAATGCGTTCAGAAAGGGAGATTGAGGTTCTCGAGTTCTGACAGAGAAACGGGATGACAGGCGTACAACCGTTGCTGCTCCGCACTCGATGACATCATGGGGACACATGGGGGAATTCTTCTTTATTTTTAATTGGAACAGAATGAGTGCCGGGGCTCCTCTCTCAGGAGACACACGGCTTTTGTGTGTACAGCGCAATGAGTTATATTTATTCAGTGTTTAAAGCGAGCTAAGTCATAATAATCTATTGACCAAACATGTTCACATATTCAGTGGTTTTTTTTCTTTCTTTTCAGCGTGTGCCCGTGCGTGTGTGTGTGTGCGTGCGTGTGTGGTTGGCAAGCACTTGAGTCCGCTCCAGTACCTGTTGCGATTCTCAGTGTGTTTTTGTTTTTTGTTTTTTGACACCTCTGGTCTGCTCGTGCGCACACAAAAAAAAGGCTCTGTTGTCACACGAGCGCTTGATTGATGCGGTACACCAGATAACATTCCCTTGGCCCGGATTCATGTTTTAATGCGGAACACTACGGCCGTGTTTTTACTTAGCACGGTTTTGTGGAGGTGTTTGTATATTTTCCTATTTCTTCGTATCCTACTACCCGAGCACTACCACATTTCGAATTTTTCATGGCTCGACTCAACCTTGATAAAAACAACCCAAAAGAAACAGGCCCAAGTTATAATTTGGTGTATTTCAGGGGACTACTACCTCTACACACGGA
>PIJE02005612.1:0-18145 GCA_002895965.2 Coryphaenoides rupestris
ACGTAACGTTAATTCAAGCTAAACCGATTCAACAAGATGTTTGTTTTAATGTTTTCTTAGCCTTGACAGGTTGTAACTCGATTTGTTGTTAGGTAGTAGCCTAACTGTTACATTAATAATGATAATAATAATTCAAATTTATTGAGCGCATTTCTAGTACCCAAAGCGCTGTACATAGGAGGATCAGTTAAAAATAAGACAAAAGTCTCCAACAACAACGTTGTTGGAGACTTAACCTAACTCACCTAACATTAACGTCAGGTGAGTGTATATAACGTCACGTATTAAGTAAAAACTCACCAGTTTAACTGCATACTACAATATGTGATCCATGTCCTGTACTACGTTGTGTTTTAGTGTGTTTTAGTGTTACCAACGTTACCTGCAAGGGTGTAGGTTTCAGATATATCCTATAACGTTACATGTAAGATGGGAGTTTGCAAAGTTACATTTTATTACTGTTATTAGCTGTTACATTAATACATTGTGTCCTCCCATCTATCTATCTATCTATCTATCTATCTATCTGTATGCTTGTCTGTGTAATATAAAGATATGTCATATAAAATGATATTACCCTCGTTATTATGAATGTAATTCTGTCATTTGAATTATTACTGTGTAATATGCATGGTGTTTTGCTGTGAACAGGAAATAATGAAGAGAAGATGGTGAGGGAGATGCTGGAGAAGCAGCAGGGAGCCATGCAGCAGCAGCAGCAGCAGCAGCAGCAACAACAACAACAACAACAACAACAACAACAACAACAGCAACAACAGCAGCAACAGCTCTCCAAGAGAACACGCAACTGCCTCGCCTGTGGTCAGCCAGATAGGAGGTGAAATACTTCTACTGCTCCACTAAGGTCTTCCAGACCTATGCAGCAGAAGGTCTCACCAATCCCAGGTTGCCATTCCAGGACTTTGCTGACACAGAGTTCTTTCAGAGGGAGCTGGAGGCCTTGAAGCAGCGGGGGATGGTGAGGAAGAAAGTGCTGGAGGAGAGAGGGAAGACAAAGTGTGGAGAGAGAGAGAAAGAGAGAGAGAGGTAGAGAGAGAGAGAGAGAGGTAGAGAGAGAGAGAGAGAGAGAGGGAGAGAGAGAGAGGCAACCAACAGCCCAGGTCAGGAGCCCCTGCCATTGACTGAGGTGTTGTAAAGCTGCTGCTTCTCTGGCCTGCCAGGGTGTTATGGAAGGAATGGCTGGCATTATCCAGGATGGCCTGCACCTTACTCAGTGCATCTTTTCACCACAGTCCCCTGCCAAGCAAAAAAGCTTTGTTAGAATACAATTGTTTAAATGTTTTTTTCGGAATAAAATAAAAGAAAAATCAAATTCCTGTTGTCTGTCCTTGTTATTTTGTCATTGTGGTTTCTTTTTTCTCATGACTGTTTTCTCATAATTTAGGGTTTTGTTTTTTATTATTAGTACACTGTTACACACCACTATTATTCTATAATGTTGTGTGGCCCAGTTCAGAGTTTAACAGAATGCTAAAGTACCACAGAAATCACCACATTGTACCGTTATAATCTGCATGACCAAAAGGTAGGTATCAACAGTCACCAGTTTACTTGTTCTAACAATACAATCTACAATCTAATGATAATCTCAAGAAAAAGTGTGCAACAAAGTGGTATTCATGTTTATTGATTCAACATAGCTGTTTATCTTTGATAATGTATGACAGGCTTTGCCCCGACCGGGATTGGAACCTGCGTCCGCATAAGCGTGAGAAATGCTCGAATTTCATTGGCTGTCACTCCGTTACACCTATACACGGCTGGCCCCCGCGTGTTAGGCGAACGTGATAACCACTACACTACGGAAACTGCGAAAGAAGTGCTTCTGCACCCTATCCAAAATGTTGTCATTCAACAATAACCAAAGAAAATTAGATGTTAACTGAAGGCAAGAAGTAATTGGGTAAAATATTCACAAATGGTTCTTTCTGTAGTGTGGTGGTTATCACGTTCGACTTACACATGAAAGGTCCATGGTTTGAAACAGGGCAGAAACATCATGATGGATGTTAACGCAAAGATCCTTTCATGACTGCCTTCTCGGAAAATGCAAGCAGTTTATGTTGGCTTTCTTCAAATGGCTTGAAACGTTTCATTCTGACAAATGGCTTTACGGTTACTGCTCATCAAAACCAATTTGTTTCCGCCCGGTTTTGAACCGGGGACCTTTCGCGTGTTAGGCGAACGTGATAACCACTACACTACAGAAACTGCGAAAGAAGGGTCTCTGCACCCTATCCAAAATGTTGTCATTCAACAATAACCAAAGAAAATTAGATGTTAACTGAAGGCAAGAAGTAATTGGGTAAAATATTCACAAATGGTTCTTTCTGTAGTGTGGTGGTTATCACGTTCGACTTACACATGAAAGGTCCATGGTTTGAAACAGGGCAGAAACATCATGATGGATGTTAACGCAAAGATCCTTTCATGACTGCCTTCTCGGGAAATGCAAGCAGTTTATGTTGGCTTTCTTCAAATGGCTTGAAACGTTTCATTCTGACAAATGGCTTTACGGTTACTGCTCATCAAAACCAATTTGTTTCCGCCCGGTTTTGAACCGGGGACCTTTCGCGTGTGAGGCGAACGTGATAACCACTACACTACAGAAACTGCGAAAGAAGGGTCTCTGCACCCTATCCAAAATGTTGTCATTCAACAATAACCAAAGAAAATTAGATGTTAACTGAAGGCAAGAAGTAATTGGGTAAAATATTCACAAATGGTTCTTTCTGTAGTGTGGTGGTTATCACGTTCGACTTACACATGAAAGGTCCATGGTTTGAAACAGGGCAGAAACATCATGATGGATGTTAACGCAAAGATCCTTTCATGACTGCCTTCTCGGGAAATGCAAGCAGTTTATGTTGGCTTTCTTCAAATGGCTTGAAACGTTTCATTCTGACAAATGGCTTTACGGTTACTGCTCATCAAAACCAATTTGTTTCCGCCCGGTTTTGAACCGGGGACCTTTCGCGTGTGAGGCGAACGTGATAACCACTACACTACAGAAACTGCGAAAGAAGGGTCTCTGCACCCTATCCAAAATGTTGTCATTCAACAATAACCAAAGAAAATTAGATGTTAACTGAAGGCAAGAAGTAATTGGGTAAAATATTCACAAATGGTTCTTTCTGTAGTGTGGTGGTTATCACGTTCGACTTACACATGAAAGGTCCATGGTTTGAAACAGGGCAGAAACATCATGATGGATGTTAACGCAAAGATCCTTTCAATGTGGAGACTAGCATGTAGATCCTCTCAGCCTATAGGCGGCTCACTGTAGAGACTAACTCGTAGTTCCTCTGTACAGCCTATAGGTGGCTCACTGTAGAGACTAACTTGTAGTTCCTCCGTACAGCCTATTGGCGGCTCTCTGTAGAGACTAACTTGTAGTCCTCTGTACAGCCTATAGGTGGCTCACTGTAGAGACTAACTTGTAGTTCCTCCGTACAGCCTATAGGCGGCTCACTGTAGAGACTAACTTGTAGTTCCTCTGTACAGCCTATAGGTGGCTCACTGTAGAGACTAACTCGTAGTTCCTCCGTACAGCCTATAGGTGGCTCACTGTAGAGACTAACTCGCAGTTCCTCTGTACAGCCTATAGGTGGCTCACTGTAGAGACTAACTTGTAGTTCCTCCGTACAGCCTATAGGCGGCTCACTGTAGAGACTAACTCGTAGTTCCTCCGTACAGCCTATAGGCGGCTCACTGTAGAGACTAACTCGTAGTTCCTCCGTACAGCCTATAGGCGGCTCACTGTAGAGACTAACTCGTAGTTCCTCCGTACAGCCTATAGGTGGCTCACTGTAGAGACTAACTTGTAGTTCCTCCGTACAGCCTATAGGCGGCTCACTGTAGAGACTAACTTGTAGTTCCTCTGTACAGCCTATAGGTGGCTCACTGTAGAGACTAACTTGTAGTTCCTCTGTACAGCCTATAGGTGGCTCACTGTAGAGACTAACTCGCAGTTCCTCTGTACAGCCTATAGGTGGCTCACTGTAGAGACTAACTTGTAGTTCCTCCGTACAGCCTATAGGTGGCTCACTGTAGAGACTAACTTGTAGTTCCTCTGTACAGCCTATAGGTGGCTCACTGTAGAGACTAACTTGTAGTTCCTCTGTACAGCCTATAGGCGGCTCACTGTAGAGACTAACTTGTAGTTCCTCTATACAGCCTATAGGAGGTTCACTGGAGAGAGTAGGTACCTGCCCCGGCCCCCCGCATGCTGTAGAGCAGCCGGCCGTTCTCCCCCTCGTCCAGGTCGGTGGCGGACAGCGTGATGACGGAGGACCCGCTGGGCTCGTTCTCAAACACGCTGGTGTTGAAGATGCGCTGGGCGAAGCGCGGACGGAAGTCGTTCACGTCCAGCACCGTCACAAGGACCTGGAGACCGCAAAGACAGAACAGTCATTTACAATACTTCACTTCATGTGTTAACAATGCTGTCTGGCCTCCTTTTGAGGCCGTAGATCCCGGGCCTGTACCCCGGTCCCCTACCTGCGCCGCATTCTCACGCCTGTTGTTGGGGCTGCCCCTGGGGTTGTCCCTGGCGATGGCGGTGAGGGTGTAGCGGTTCTTGGTCTCCCTGTCCAGCAGAGCCAGGATGTAGATGTCTCCCTGTGACAAGAGGAGGCTCTGTGAGCAGGAAACAGCGGTAGGGTGTGTGTGTGTGTGTGTGTACTGTGTGTGTGTGTGTGTGTGTGTGTGTGTGTGTGTGTGTGTGTGTCAGTGTGTTCGCCCAGTGTTTGTGGAGTTAAGTTGCGTTTCCAGGTAATATTGTAGCATGTGGTTGTCATGGTAATCAGATTCCACAATGAGCTCATTCAGCAGTGTTGGCTGAACTGTAGCTAAACTTTAAGTAGGAAAAACACCGCCCATTCTTTCCGAGCTTCATTTTATTATTTATCTCAAAGCATACAAATAGAAAACTACACTTTTTCTCAATTTTCACACAATTTTTTTATTCTTAGTGTGTAAATAAAGCCAAGCGAGATTGCTCTATAGGGGTAATCTACAGATAGTCTTTCACACACACACACACACACACACACACACACACTTTGCTCGCTGTGTGTGTGTGTGTGTGTGTGTGTGTGTGTGTGTGTGTGTGTGTGTGTGTGTGTGTGTGTGTGTGTGTGTGAGTGTGTGTACAGGCCAGGGTGGTACTCACGGTGGCGGGGTTGATGCCGAACTTGCCGTCCCCGCCCGCCAGGCTGTACTCGATGGCGGCGAAGAGGCCAGAGTCGGCGTCGGTGGCGTTGACCCGGAGCACGATGGTGTCCACTGCCGCGTCCTCCGGCAGTGAGGTCTGTACGCGCGAGGTCGCCCAGAAAGAAAGAAACACACACACACACACACACACACACACACACACACACACACACACACACACACACACACACACACACACACACACACACACACAGCCACACACACACACACACACACCAAGAGACTTGAATCTGGAAAAAATGTAAATATAAATGCAACCCGGAAACTTTGGTGTGGGCTGTTGGCATAACGACAAACTTGCNGTCCATGACGTCACTTTGATACGCTGAAATAAATACAACTGGGGCGCTTTTAAAACCAAACATTAATCGGGCACAATGTATAAATAATATTAATAATAATAAATATAATAATTGTGGTATGCGAGGGGGCGTGGTTTAGCAGCGGCGGGTGAAACAAGGGGGCGGGGCGGCAAAACGCCTGAGATCGCCGCAGCTGTAGGGTGAGTATAATGATCCTGATTACTCTCCCCACAGTAGGAGGCTGGGGACGGATGGAGCAGCAGGACCCGACACGAGGCCGACTAAAAACAATATTAAGATGTTCCTTATGAAGCCAATGGGCCTAATTTATAATTAAAGACTGTTCCGCATTATCCCGACTGCGGTCCGCCGCTTCTGCCACCGACTCAGCACCTTGCGTCTCCGTGTCCCAGGTCCTGTTTGGGCGCCAATGTAGCGAAGTCTATGTTGCCACAAATCCACCGTGGCTTGATCTGGTTCTGGACCGGGAAGGAGAGTCGGCAGCCGCTTCGCTCCCCTTGTTTCACCCGCCCCCTCGCATATCACAATAATATAAGAATAAATAATAGAAATAAACAAATATACATTTGTGTACGCATTTTTATGTAATGAAAAAACACATATACCGGTAATGTTTATTATTTATTATTCCAAATGTCGGCTCTGTAGTCAAGGGGGACATCGCATTCGGGGACATCTTTGCGCATCTCTTCACAGGCGGGAAAGTGTGCAAAATTCGGATGGTCGGATGAAAATCCTTCTTTGAACAAGGCTAGTTTACGTTGAAATGCGTTTATGTGTGGATAGAGATCGGACACAGTTTGTCCTCCTCCCTGCAACATTCAGGTGATTAAGATGCAAAGTAATATCCGCAAGGAAGGCCATGTCGCAGAGAAAATCGGTATCCCTGAGTTTACTGCAGTAAGCACTTGTATCACATCGAATGCTGTCCTCCAAGAACACTGGGAGCTCAATGCGCAGCGCAAAAAACCTCTCCAAGCACTTCCCGCGGCTCATCCATCGGATCTCAGTGTGCATCTGTAAATCCCCATAAACGGCGTTCACTTCATCCAAAAAGGCTACAAACTTCCTATGATTGAGAGACCTGTTCCCTCCTGAATGAGATTGGTTGGCTACAGGCTGACGAGAGCACTCGGGCCGAACTTTTTTCTTGCGCGTGACAGGCTGGTATACGTGAGGGGTCGGCGAGACTGGTGTGGTGCTTCACGGATGATGCCTAGCAACACCACTAGAGGAGAGGGACTGTCGAATTGAATTAGTACCTTGTGATGTCGCGTGAGAGTCATATAGGCGAATTCCGTCGATGCGTGGGAGTACAGATAAGCTGTGAGACTGTACTCGACGTTCGGTAGCTTTTGCTATCTTTCCCGCCTATCGCTTACTTTGTTGGCTAGAGGCACAGGCGTTATATTTTGCAACGAGATCGAACAAAGCTAATCAGTAGCCTGCATTCAACAGCTCAGCTGAGCTGGTGGGAGGAGCCGAGGTGTGGGGTTGGGGTGGAGAGCAATGGTTACTAATCATTACATAGGCTTGTCCAGTTTGTCTGTTATATTGATTATAAATGTTCATGCTGTGCACCATTATTTATGATAGAATAGCGTTCTTAGCCTTCAGTTAACGCTAGGTATGTTAATGAATCTTATTTTCTCCATTTTATGTTGAAGATACCAGATAATTAGGAACTATGATCAATATAAGACAGTGGGACTGGAAACTGGTAAGATGATAATTACTTGTCGAAGGCGAATATCAGCCCGCTTAGTACAGTCGAACGCACAATCTTAATTGTTGTCTATATTATATAGGAGTACGGACTATTTATGAAGGACGAATATGTCAGTACACACAACTAGTACGAGTCTACTCCAGTTTCGTCGGCATAACACGTGCGCAGGTGAATGTTCCAAGTTACGTGCGCGTTAGCGAGCGGCAGAGGCTTGAGTGTGTTGACCCCTGACTCCTCACGAGCTGACAGAGAAGGGCTGCCAGAGCTACGTGAAGGCTGGCGAGGAAAGGAGGGTCGTCGGAGCGAGATGTGTGTTACATGGCAGAATGTTGACGTGACAGGTGCAATCTTAATTCGACACCGCCAATGAGAGTGATCAAGCATTGAGTAGTGACGCGAAACATCCGTACCCCCTCCTTGTGCAACCTCTACCACTCACCCCTCACACCCCTCCCCCACCAGAAGGGAAGCCGCTTCTTGCCTCGCCTCACCCCCCGCACGCCACTCTCCTCCTTCCGTCTCCTCCCCATCGCTCTCCTCCCCTCCCCCTCCTCCTCTCTCCTCCTCCTCCTCCCCTGCTCCCCTCCCCTCCTCCTTCCTCCTCCTCCTCCTCCTCCTTCCTCCTCCTCTTCCTCCTCCTCCTCCTGTCCTTAACCCCCACCCATGTCAAGCCCCCCCCCACCCCCCCCCCCCCCGACCCCCCTGTTCCTCCACCCTAACTTGCTCCTACTAAGTAAAGGCCCTGTTATACTTTAAACAAAATCTAAATTGCTGTGTTCGCATGGCAGCAAACTAAACAAAGTGCCACATTTGGGCTCCTATCACCGCAGTATGTGCAGGGTACTCGGGTGACTAACTCGTCCAACTTTTCACACTACTGCCTGCTATGGTATTTGGGTGTAGTTTGAAGTGCGGCAGGGTCTAAGAAAGTGAATGCTAAGTGTTCTCTGTGGTTCTCCAGGCAGCGGAGGCGTTCCTGGTGATGGTGTTTGGCCAAGCCAACCTCTGTGCGATCCATGCCAAGCGCGTCACATTGTTGCCCCGGGACATGCAGCTGGCCCGCCGCATCCGTGGTGCGGATCGCCTGTGACTCCGCCCCCAATATAAATATATATAGCCCAATATATAGTGTTGTATTGTCGTGTTTTTAACATGCCTGTTTAGCTTGGAATGTGATGTTATGTTCTTGCCGTTTCATATGCAAATATATATTATACGTTTCTCATTTGTATTCATTTATTTTTGCACCCCAGGAAATACTCAATAACCGTGAATAGTAGCTGGGAATTGAGGATACGGCACACAGGTTTGTTGCTGATAGAAGACGTGTGTTTTCACAATAAACCAAATGTTTTATTGTAATAAACAAAATCAGATAGGTAGGGACTGGAGCTGCTGGGAAGGAAAATATTAACAGCCAAAAGAAAGTTACTGAAACCAATAAGGGGAAATATCAATAATTCTTTATTACAATGGTAGCTAAAAAAAAAAAGGCCTTAATACAAAATCTAAAAACCCTAGCACAGCGGTTCCCAAACTTTTTGGACTCAAGGCCCACTTGAAAATCTCAAAAGTATTTGCGGCCCACACAGGCATTTTACAATTCAATCAGTATTATTGGATATTTCATATATACAGTATGCATCATCATACAGCGTCGACTATAAATATATATATTTTTTCTTGGTTGAATGGCTTATTCAAAACTAATTAAAACGAATACATTTAATATCAGAACGAATAAACTTAAATGAGAGAATACAATTTAATCAAACCGTCACTTATTTTCCTGAGTCAGGGAAAATGCCTTGGGAGCGGTTAAGAGGCATCCCTTATTGTAAGTCGTTTATTAGTCTTTATCATCACATTTTAAGCAGAATAAACACAATATTTGACATGAATCTGACGAGTCGACTGGCAAAAACCTGAGTCTTTTAAGTGTGCCAGATGCTAGCCAACTATCCATTTTGCTTAGCCTCAAGTTCAACTAAAAAAAACAGTTGCGTGGCACATCGTATTCCGGCTGGGGCGATCAACGGATGTAGGCCCATGAGTTTCTACCATGAGTTCCTATCTATCTGTATCACACTGATGATGCATTTTGGAAGGTTTTGAAGAAAAAAACCCACATTTTTGTAAAAAAAAAATACTTCCCCATGAGGCCCATATTTTGGGAATCGCTGCCCTAGAAGTAACCGAAAATCTGTAGTCCACATAAACCAAACAAATGGGGGAAGTGAGCTGAGGCCAATTGTGGAGAGGCAGACTACACTAAAGAGTGCCCAGGGGTGCTATCGTATACTCACCTCAGGTGCAACCGCAAACAAATCTACATTTGTGTCCCCATGCTTTTACTCACATGCATGAAGTGTAGGGACCTCACCATGAGTGCCTAGCCTCCCGACAATATGGCACTCTGCTTCACTGAAGGAAAGACTAAATACAAAAACAATTAAACAAGTCAGTTGGTTGAACAGTAGGCTGTTGACCAGAGAAACACAACGATAAGGAGCAAAACAGCAGGTGAACCACCTCTGGTATGGCTGCATTAAAATGCTAGATCGCTCAAGGTGGTCAGGGCAACAAAGGGGTTCCAAAACATCTAAACAGGAGTCTGCAGACTTTATTGGCGGTCCACTGATGCAACAGTAGATTCTGGGACCAGCATGAACCATTCACCATACAGCTAAGACCCATCTGTTGGAAGGGGTGCCATCTTTTGGGCTGGCTCCCTAGACTGTCACTTAATCCCCCGATCCAATTTACTTGTTAGTGTAGGGCCTCAGCCATTCATAATTGTGCTCCAGTATCCTTCACTCACTAGCCTTTTCAGATTATGTGTGAAGCCCCTATTTGCTCTGTTATATTATGCTCTCTTCAGTTCCCTACCCGGTGGCAGTCCCTACCGGGCCTCTGCTCGGGCACACTCCTCGTCCGGGTACTTCAGTCTTGGTCCTGCGTCCATGATCCTGGCCGGTCACCTCCAATCGGTTACACGTTTTTGTAGTGGTAAATTCTCGATTATTAGACAAGAGAAGCTAAGTCTGAGGGCAAAGTACCCTGTTTCACTTTTGACGACTACCAGCCGTGCTGTAGTACTTAGCTCAGTCTAGAAAAACCAATGTAAGCGGTCGACTCCCTGCGAACCACGCCGTTTTTGCTTTGAGAGGATGAAGGGCGATGGATTTCCCTTTAATTACCGATATCGACGGACTGCCACAAAGACGCCTCACCACCGTGATCCAGACCCCAGGACTGTCAACCCGCCATCCAAGACTGCCCATCTCCAGATCTCTACACCCGTGATCCCCAGGCAAGGCAGACCAGAGGGTCTTCACCACGAACTCGAAGCAGTTCTTTGGGAAAGAACGAGCCACCTCTCGATTGCTACACACACGATCTCCAGTGAGGTAGATATCTGGGCAGAGTTACGTAGACCTGTGTTGTATGATTGTATTGCACAGGTTGTGCGTTGCTTATAGTATTTGAGGGATAGTTTATGCCAGGGATGGCATAATCAGTCAATATCCAATCAATACATTGTTGGTTTCACAGGCGTTGGAAGCAAGCTTAAAGGCTGCTCCATACTCCGCGAGAACAAAGTTCTCGCAGCCCTGGACATTTCATACTCGCGAGAACTCAAGTGCAGAACTCAAAGGCCCCGCCCACAGCAGCAAACTTCCGCGCCGGCGGAAAGCGCATTAAACCACGGCCACTTTCAAAATTGACCAATCACACAATAGTTCCTCGGACACCGACGCGGAGAACTAAAGTTCGGCCCGTTGATGTGACGAGAACAAGCTGCGAGAACTCCTGACCTAGGTCTGCGAGAACAAAAAATTTTTGCGGGCCTTATCAGACGGCTCATCTTTGCTTTTCCATACTGAAGGCGAGAGGGCTGCCTTAGGTCTGCGAGACAGAAAAAGTTCTCGCCGACTCATACTGTTCTCGCAGTCTCGCGGAGTATGGGAACAGCTCCCTGCCTCAAACTAGCAAACCTTTCCGCGCCGGCGTTTGTAACCACGCCCACTTCCATAATTGACCATCACACAATAGTTCTCGGACAAGACGCGAGAACAAAGTTTGGCCGGGCTGATGTGTCGAGAACGTCTTGCGAGAACACCTGACCTAGGTCTGCGAGACGAAATGACGTCATTTTGTGGCGGGGCCTTAGGTGCGAGAACTTTGTTCTCGCGTCTCGCGGAGTATGGAACAGCCTTTAGAGTCCAATTGTAATTAGAATTGTCTACCGATAGAGGGCGCTCCCTCGAAGGAGCTGCAGCCTGTAACCAACCAATCTCATTCGAGGAGGGACCAGGCCTCTCAATCATCGGAAGTTTGCAGCCTTTTTGGATGAAGTGAACGCCGTTTATGGGGATTTACAGATGCACACAGATCTGATGGATGAGCTGCGCGTTGAGCTCCCAGTATTCTTGGAGGACAGCATTCGATGTGATACAAGTGCTGACTGCAGTAAACTCAGGGTAGAGATGTTCTCTGCGGCATGGCCTTCCTTCAGGATATTACTTCACATCTTAATCACCTGAATGTGCAGTTGCAGGGAAGAGACCAAACTGTGTCCGATTTCAACGGAAACTAGTCTTGTTCAATTTTCATCCGACCATCCGAATTTCGCACACTTTCCCGCCTGTGAAGAGATGCGCAAAGATGTCCCCGAATGCGAAGAAAAGACTACAGAGCCGACATTTGGTATAATAAGTAATAATAAACTTTGATTACCGGTATATGTTTTTTCATTACATAACAATGCGTACACAAATGTATATTTGTTTATTTCTATTATTTATTCTTATATTATTGTGATATGCGAGGGGGCGGGTGTGTGTTATTTATCGCCGGCGGGTGAAACGCGGGGAGCGGAGCGGCCGCCGACTCTCCTTCCCGGTCCAGAACCAGATCAAGCCACGGTGGCTTCCCGGTCCAGAACCAGATCAAGCCACGGCGGCTTCCCGGTCCAGAACCAGATCAAGCCACGGCGGCTTCCCGGTCCAGAACCAGATCAAGCCGCGGCGGCTTCCCGGTCCAGAACCAGATCAAGCCACGGTGGATTTGTGGCAACAGACTTCGCTACAGGACCTGGGACACCGAGACGCAAGGTGCGCAAGGTGCTGAGTCGGTGGCAGAAGCGGCAGACCGCAGTCGGGATAATGCGCAACAGTGTTTAATTATAAATTAGGCTCACCCATTGGCTTCATAAGGAACATGTTAATATTGTTTTTAGTCGGTGTCGGGTCCTGCCGCTCCATCCGTCCCCAGCCTCCTACTGTGGGGACAGTAACCAGGTGTTAATAAATATGATCAGGATCATTATACTCATCCTACAGCTGCGGTAATCTCAGGCGTGTTACCGTGCACTCGGTGGTAACTGCGGGCCGTTTCTTGTGTCCCTCGTTCCAATCATGACTCAGCAGGACTCAGTGGCGCCCCCAGGGTCGGGGGGCCGGGGGGGCTCGGTTCCGCTGTGTCACGATTGCAGGCGACGTGCCTTTAATCTCCAGTTAGCTTCTATAATGAGAAGCCGCTCGCGAAGCCGCTGCCAAGCCTAATTAAAACTAGCCCCCCCCCCCCCCCTCAGTGCATCCTGGTTTATCCAAAGTCAGGGAGCTGATGCCGTGAGCCGAGTCAGTTTTATGTACGCTAATAACTTGCCGTTCACGCTGTCATTTTATGTCATTGTCACCGGAGGAATCCGTGCCGCTTGGGATTGCAGACGCTCAGCCCCCAATCAGAAGTACTCGGTGTGCAAATCACAACTGTGTTAAAGATTTGCTTAATCTCTCTCTTGCCCTCTTTCTCCATGTCCTTTCATCACTCCCCTCTCTCATTCTTTCTCTCTATCTCTCTTCCTGTCTCTCCCTCCTCTCCCTCTCTCTCTCTCCTCCTCCCTCTTACTCCCCCTCCCTCCCTCTCTCTCTGTCTGTCTCTATCTGTGTCTCCCCCCTTCCCCTCTAGGAGATAAGGACGGGGGTAAGATCACCACGGTGGTGGCGACCCCGGGCCAGGGCCCCGACCGCTCCCAAGAGGTGAGCTACACGGACACCAAGGTGATCGGCAACGGCTCCTTCGGCGTGGTCTATCAGGCCAAGCTGTGCCACTCTGGGGAGATGGTGGCCATCAAGAAAGTCCTGCAGGACAAAAGGTTCAAGGTGAGAGGAGGCCCCAAGTAATGCACATGTGTGTGCACACACACACGCACGCACGTTAATGTACATTCAGGTGTATACACACACACACACGCACACACGTTAATGTACATTCAGGTGTATACACACACACACACACGTATACACACACACACGTACACACACACACACACGTACATTCAGGTGCACACGCACGCATGCGCACGTACACACAGTGTGTATGATTCACCCGCACGCACACACATTCACACGAGTTCCCCTACTTTCCTATCCATTCATAAATTCCCACCATTTCAGAGTCAGCTGTGTGTCGCTATAGGCTGTATGTGATGCTCCCAGCTCCACATCCATGAACGCTGGCCTCTGTCAGAGAATGGAAAGTCATCTGACTGACGAGTCACCAAGGGGAGGAGGGGTAAGAGTGAGATCAGAGAGACGGGCGGGCGAGAGAGACAGAGACGGAGAGTGGAGGATAGCGAGCGAGAGAGACAACAGAGCCAGCGTTCTTCAGTGCGAGCGAGTCTGCCAGCTGCACGCTTGTGTGATGATGTCATGATGAAGACACAGCTCTCCGCTGGCGCCCGGGGAACTCGCAGCTCCCATTGGCTGACGTAGACGCTCTCTCCTCCAATGGGCTTCTGCTTGCATATGAGCGCTTATGCATCACATTTTATTCATTAACGTATGAATGATGCTTGTTCCTCTAATCTTAACCACAGGCAACTAGCTCGTATCAAAACGATAGTGACTCAAATTATTTGATCTAGATTTGCTCCGTTTGCATGCTCCTTCTGGAAGGGATGTTGTCTGCCGGGAGTCACGGCCCATTATTGAGACGGCAGCCATGTTGGGAGGCGCGGCTGAGGGAGAGGGAGGCAGGGCTGAGGGAGAGTGGGGGGGGGGCGGGGGCAGCGTCACATGAAGCCCATCCCAGCCAATCGGGACCCTTTGTCACGGTTCTTCCTCCGATGAGGTCGTTCACATCACCGTAACTTTTCCTATGATTCTCGTCTTCTCGCTATAGAGGTTGTGTTGAGAGTCGTGTGTTCTCCCTGGGCGCCACTGAGTCCTGCTGAGTCATGATTGGAACGAGGGACACAAGAAACGGCCCGCAGTTACCACCGAGTGCACGGTGACAGTTCACATCTCGTCAAGTACTCTCGTAAGCCCCGTTTCTTGTTGTTGTCCGTGATAAGTTTTCGCAAATTGAAAGTCAGTTTTAATCTGTGTTTTATAGTCCATGTGCGTTAAATACTCTCACTGAAGCCCGGGAGTTTTTGACCTGCTTTTTGCCGCTTTGTACCACTAACAGGATACACTGCTAGACATCGAAGCGTGACATATCCAGCTGAATTGAGTTTTATTTAGGCTATTGTTTAGGTCAGGGCAGGGTAGGGCACTTTGTAATTCGCCAATTGTGTCGTGATCTTAACCAAACAATAGGTTGCTGGCTGCTCCCTGACGGCTTCGCCAACGTGAATATCAGAACGTGAATATCCGTTGAACATCCGATATCTTTGGTGAACAAACCCTATTTTATACAGACCTTCCCCAACAATGCATGGCTGTGCAACAGTGAAGGCTTTTGCCTATTTAATGTCTCGCTCCAAAACTTTGCTATATAATGTATTGTATAAGATGTCAGAAAAATGTTTACAAAACTATTTTCGATTACACTATCTATGTAGTTGTTTACTTGAGTACACATTTGCAGGCCTAATTGGAAGCATGCATCAATCAACACAAGCTCTCCTGGACACTTTAAACTCGATCTGCATCTGTTGCCACCAGGCTACCAGCTGGAGACAGGATCAGGAGACAGGTGTGAAACTGAGACTCCAGCAGGAAAGAAAAACACATGCTTAGAAGATCTACGTAGCTGTTGTTGTTGTGTGGTGGTGTTCAAATAATCCAAGCAACGCTAGGGAAAGCTTCAGACATGAAGAGACCAAGCGGTGCTCCACCCACAGACTAGTTGTGAGAGACCTAGTGGTGGTCCTCCACCCACAGAGACCTAGTAGTGCTCCACCCACAGAGACCTAGCAGTAATCCACCACCCAGAGACCTAGCAGGAGCTCCACCCACAGAGACCTAGCAGTAATCCACCACCCAGAGACCTAGCGGAGCTCCACCCACAGAGACCTAGCAGTAATCCACCACCCAGAGACCTAGCAGTAATCCACCACCCAGAGACCTAGCAGTAATCCACCACCCAGAGACGTAGCAGTAATCCACCACCCAGAGACGTAGCAGTAATCCACCACCCAGAGACCTAGCAGTAATCCACCACCCAGAGACCTAGCAGTAATCCACCACCCAGAGACCTAGCAGTAATCCACCACCCAGAGACCTAGCAGTACCAACGTTACCTGCAAGGGTGTAGGTTTCAGATATATCCTATAACGTTACATGTAAGATGGGAGTTTGCAAAGTTACATTTTATTACTGTTATTAGCTGTTACATTAATACATTGTGTCCTCCCATCTATCTATCTATCTATCTATCTATCTATGCTTGTCTGTGTAATATAAAGATATGTCATATAAACTGATATTACCCTAGTTTTTAATGAATGTAATTCTGTCCATTTGAAATTATTACTGTGTAATATGCATGGTGTTTTGCCTGTGAACAGGAAATAAATGAAAGAGAAGATGGTGAGGAGATGCTGGAAAAAACAGCAGGGAGCCATGAAGCAGCAAGCAGCAACAACAGCAGCAACAGCTCTCCAAGAGAACACGCAACTGCCTCGCCTGTGGTCAGCCAGATAGGAGGTGAAATACTTCTACTGCTCCTCTAAGGTCTTCCCAAGAACTAATGGCAGCAAAGAAAGGTCTCACCAATCCCAGGATGCCATTCCAGGACTTTGCTGACACAGAGTTCTTTCAGAGGGAGCTGGAGGCCTTGGAGCAGCGGGGGATGGTGAGGAAGAAAGTGCTGGAGGAGAGAGGGAAGACAAAGTGTGGAGAGAGAGAGAGAGAGAGAGAGAGAGAAGAGAGAGAGGGAGAGAGAGAGAGAGAGAGAGAGAGAGAGAGAGAGGAGAGAGAGAGAAGAGAGAGAGAGAGAGAGAGAGAGAGGTAGAGAGAGAGAGAGAGGCAACCAACAGCCCAGGTCAGGAGCCCCCCTACCATTGACTGAGGTGTTGTAAAGCTGCTGCTTCTCTGGCCTGCCAGGGTTGTTTATGGAAGGAATGGCTCGGCCATTATCCAGGATGGCCCTGCACCTTACTCAGTGGCATCTTTTCACCACAGTCCCCTGCCAAGCAAAAAAGCTTTGTTAGAATACAATTGTTTAAATTGTTTTTTTCTGGAATTAAAAAAAAGAAAAATCAAATTCCTGTTGTCTGGTCCTTGTTATTTTTGTCATTGTGGTTTCTTTTTTCTCATGACTGTTTTCTCATATTTAGGGTTTTGGTTTTTTATTATTAGTTACAACTGTTACAAACCACTATTATTCTGTAATGTTGTGTGGCCCAGTTCAGAGTTTAACAGAATGCTAAAGTACCACAAGAAATTCACCCACATTGTACCGTTATTAATCTGCATGACCAAAAGGCAGGTATCAACAGTCACCAGTTTACTTGTTCTAAATTTCAATGTCAGTTCTTAAATGAGGAAACATGATTTTTGACAAAGTTGACAAAAACCTCTGCCTCTACAATCTAATGATAATCTCAAGAAAAAGTGTGGGATTGGAACCTGCGTCCGCATAAACGTGAAAAATGCTCAAATGTCATTGGCTATCACTCTGTTACACCTATACACAGCTGGCCCCCACATGGCAGGTGAGGATTCTACCACTGAACCACCAATGCTTGACTGGTAACATGATTTCGTAATGGGAGCATTCTGCCACATTACGAGCAATGCTGGATTTTTACACATTTGAGTTCCCAATTTGTTTCACACTTGCATTTAGGACTGTGGACGTAAAGATCTTGATCATGTCTAGGAATGCCTGGCACAGCGCAGTTCCTTGTTTGTATAGTGGCCAGTATCCCTGCCTGTCACACAGGAGACTGGGGTTTAATTCCTCGACGGGGAGATGCTCTATTTCTCACAGTCCATGACAATAAATACTGTGTTAATCTCGTCGGAGGAGGGGTCTGTGAATATGAGGTTCAAATCCCACTTCTGACAGATCTATTGAATAGTCCAAAGCAAGACAGGCAATTTCATAAATAAATAATAAAAGTAATTACAACATCCTAAGTTCACTTGGAGTAGACCATTGATTTAGCAAGAGCTGAGGCGAGATACACTTCACATCGAGAGAGAAAGAAGGTGGAAGTGGGCTGGTCTGGGATTTGAACCTTTGACCTCTCGCACTCTGTTTAATGTTCAGTGTTTTGCACCAACTTCACAAAAGCACATTCCTTGTTTGCAAAAACTGAGACAATAAAGCTGCTTCTGCTTCTGATTCTGATCTTCACCTCTCACCTCATAATTGTATCAAGACTGTATGTAGGGGAATACACCTTTGGATTTCTTTCGATTTGAATCCGGCAGAGAACCACGGCCTCAGACTTGGAGGTGCTGACTCTCATCCCGACCGCTTCACACTCGGCTGCAAACCGCCCCAGTGCATGCTGGAGGTCACGGTCTGATGTAGCCAACAGAACCACATCATCTGCAAAGAGCAGAGATGCAATTCTGAGGTCCCCAAACAACGG
>PIJE02005613.1:0-18143 GCA_002895965.2 Coryphaenoides rupestris
CATCATCAAGGCTCCAGTGAGTTTGTGGGAACTTTGCTTCATGGTTCTTACTCCAATTGTAACCCACGCCCTGTCTCTCTAAAGCTCCTATTTTAAACAGACATAACGTACGTACATCTCGTCTTTTTCATTGTAATCCTGGCCTTTGAACCAGCAAGGCTGCAGACGAGTTTGGAAAGGATCTGGGGAAGGTGTTTGACTGGTTTTTTGCGGTGGTTTAGCCACTTCAGGATTGTGTGCCATGCAACCAGGGAGTCATGGTTTGCGTCAGTGTGGATGAAAGGCCAAAACGCATAGAAAAGCTATTTTTATTCAAAAAGAATTTACCTGTTTACGGTATATGTGAACTCAGCCTAAGTGTTTCAAGTGTTCACTTATTCATATTTGTCACAAAGACGTCAGACTTTTTGAAATTGCCCTCCATTGAGTGTTTGTCCTGTTGACACTAGTTCAGGTGTTCACGAGACTTGAATGCGCTGGGCTACCTTGAAGCATCTCTGTGGAGGTGGCTGAACACTCACAACATTTTTCTTCAAAATACATCCTCGTGTCTCCAAGTGTCATTGACATAATTGGATTTTATCGCTTCCAAAGATTGCAGCGTTCTACTGGAGTGGGGTTTTAAAAGATAACTTCGTGCTGGTATGTCTCACAGGAAAAATATGCGTCAATGACCTCAGTTATGCAAAAGTGAATTTGTCTTATGCATTAATTTTTTCCTGAAGAGAGATGTTTCTTCATTGTGGCTGACGATTAACGCGGTGGTGCGCCAGGCGGTGTGTTACACAGAACTATCTGGGGAGTTGCCCTTTGAAAGTGTATGGAAAAGGGCAGGCGCCTTTTAAAATAAAATAAAATAAAATAAAATAGGTGATTGGATGGACCATCTTGTCTATCCCTGTGGTTGCCAGTAGTTCCTCATGGGACGCTGAGTCGTCCGAACCACCGTGGTTCAGCCACAAGCGGATAACTCGAAGCAAGGCAAGATGCATTCTACAGTGAATGTGATCTTCTACAGTGAATGTGATCTTCTACAGTGAATGTGAGGTACAGTAAGTTGACACGAAGAAAACTGGGAAGAAAAAGACTATGTGGGTCTACATGACTTTTTCATTAACAAAAAAAACCATCGGCACTGTCTGGAATATTATCTTACTAATCCACATATCAGCAATAACAGTGGAATACAATTGACCAAAGAAGCTTTAGTCTTCCCTGGTATTTTGAAGCTGTTTTGCACATCTCTGTGTAGGATGTATAGTAAAACTATACTGTAGTATCAAGAGTTATGTGGGCCGTGAGTCTTGTCGGGTTGATTTCTGCTGGCTCCGTGTAGTAAGGCAGAACATGTTGTTGTTTTTAACCCATGTGTCATTGGTATTGGGCTTCAAGTTGGAGGTCTATTAAGTCGATGAAGTCGGGGGAATTTGACCACCAAGTGCCACGAGTTTGTCCTCAGCACATTACTTGCCCTAGTTCACAGGGTCTCCTTTACCCTACTCCCAATTGCCGCTGCACGCTGGCCTGATTTTGTTTTCTCCAGCCAGTCAATTCCCTTGCTTTCCGAGGGCAGTGTGCCCCATTTGCAATGTTAGAATGCTGTATGTTTTATTAATGACAAAATGCGCCGGAGGCCTCTTTCAAACAGGACCCACAGAAACAAATCTTCCTGAAACTGGGAAGTGACACTCGGAGTCTTTACACACACACATCAATGTGTTTCAATTGATAGGGTTATCATGTGATCTGAAGCCATTTATATAGCCATGCATTTACCAACCTACACTGTGACTTTGAAGCTTCACTTAAGATTTCCAATCCTGGAAGTGGCTTGAGGGGACAATTTACAAACCACATTCAAGACCACTCTAGAATTTGTCAAAAAATATTGGAAAAAAACTCATTCAACTTAATTATCCATTACTAGTGCTGCTCTGAGTGAGCCTGCTCTAGATGTAGGGAAACATGACTGAAAACATGTACTGGTTCTTGAAATCATATTTTATTTGGAGGACCAGCCCCAAAGTAAATATTAATGAGCTTTCAAAACTGTAATTCAACCAAAGATCAAAACCAAGGATTTTCTTTGACTAGTCGTGTGCCCATTTGAAGCGTCCCAGTTCAAAGTGTGGCCCCTGCTGCTGCTGGTTCAGTCCGGTGGCCTCACTGGTATCGCTTGCTTGCAGCTTTGTCGAGAACGGCTCATCCAAACCACCACACACTCGATGCCGTGCTCCTTTGGGTCGTCGTCAATACGCCCGCAGACGGACAGACTTCTTGGTCGGTCGAGTAGACGCCGATCAACAGCTTCTAGCTCGCCATGTCTCATTCACAAAAACTCACAATTTTGGGATATTTTCGAAGAGCCTGCGTGAATCACAAATAGGTTGCAGTGACACCGCCTAGAATTAGCACCAGCCTGAAGGCTATTTGGTTTGGTTCAATTGATTAATTTATTAATTCATGAATGAATAGGCTCTAAGCATGCAAAAGAATTACAGCTACCCGCTACGAAGCAATTTTTTATCAGCACTATCACCAACCGTTGAAAACTACTTCCCACGGCTCGGTCGGAAAGTGTTGCCAACTAGGCTACGTATATGAATTGTGAGCTCCCTCTGCAGACTCTTTCCAAGCCAAGCGGGCAGACGTCGACTCTAAAAGCTTTTTTTTTTTTTTTTTAAATCCCATTTCCATCTCATTTCAAGCATTTGGGACGGAGGATATAAATATCTTTTGTGATCTCGTATCCTAAATGCAATCAGTGAAATAAGCTGCAAATGTACGGTGGAAATTTACCTTGAATGGCTTTATAAATAAATAAATAAATAAATACAATACAAACGCACCCAATGACAAAGTATTATGTGGGAGTATTGTTGTGGAGGGTTTGGGAATCTAGACAAAAGAAGCGACATTTTTTCATCGGTAGTTTGAATAGAAACCGTAATGATCATCGACACCCATTTGTTCTTTTGCATAATTTTCTACTGTACCCATTATCTCACCATATTTGCCACGGACCGCAAACCCCGCCAGCACCAATACACACGACCGTATAAATGGAGTGTGTACAACATTGCAACAAAACAAAAAAAGACACTTGGATAAACCACCCACTGTATTATTCTTTCTTTTATTTTATTTTCATGGTAATATGAAATAATTTGCAACTTAAACCAGGACACATTCTGTGTGTCCAGCATCTTTCCCTGCGTCTGGCTGCTGATGCTGCTGTTACCTCAAGAAGCAACAGAAGACTGTTTGCATGTAATAATTGAACAGGAATCATTGCTTGTAAAGGAAGGGAGCCAAAAGGGAACAATTGGTTCGCAGAGGGAGTAGAATCGGGTGATTAGGACCACGACTGCAGAGACCTCAGTGTTCCTCAGTCTAATCACATCTAGTTTACAAGATGATAAGCTCCAATTAGCCATAACTTTTCCCCATTAAGGAATTTTTGGATGCAAATTAACTGAACAAGCAGTAGGACACCGGGGAGCTGTACCGCTGGCTATTGTGATTATCAATATGATCATAATGTTGAGTTTCCCTTCAACAGGTTTGTTTCGTCGTGAGGCTTTCAGTCAGAAGGTATACTGCGGTTCAATCCCCAATGTCCGGAGTGTACCTGCGTGCATTCTTGAGCAAAAAAATCCCTTTAGAACCTTTATCTTCTCCCTGCTTATCTTTATCTAAAAGCTTAAAAGAAGATCTAACAATAACAAAAAGAGGAGATATGATTTTTCCAGAGGCCTTAGATCTATAAAATGAATAAAGGGAAACATTTAAATGGTAGAAGCAGGCTTCAAGATCAAATGGTGGCATATCGTCTCTGTAATAAACCATTTAGGCCACAGTTTGGATCCTTCATATTCATGCGTCCCGTTTCAGATACAATCCTCAGTCGAGCAAAAAAAAAAACACAGAAAATTGCATTATGCATGACTTTTGTTGTTGTTGTTGTTGTTGTCGTTTTAAGTCGTCCATCACAATTATGATTCTCATTTCGAAGATATCTCTCTCTCTCTCTCGCTCTCTCTCCACCCCATTCTATCTCAATTCATTTACATCCCGCCCCCCACCCCCCCCTCCCCCCATCCCCTGCCCCGCTCCACACAAACGGCAAAAATGTGCTTCTGTAGGTCTACTGTAGAGAATGAAGCCATTGGGTCGCTTGTACGGAGAGCAAACACAATCGATTGTGTGTGTGACTCCAGGCAGCACTTTGAGCCACACTCTCCCGCAACTTAGGCCTCCTTGATTTAATCACAAAAGGCAACATGATCTCGTTACACAGCGAAACGCCAGCCGCTATCTGCCCGAGATGTGTGTGGCCATGTGTGTGCCGAGCAGGGGTCATAAATAACAAATCCGTCCTATTTTTTTTAAAATGTGTGTTGGTGTTCCTGAATATCTTTTGCTCGTCTCTCTCTGTCCGGCCACGCTGACCTTTAGCTCCCGTTTTTTAACGATGGATCGATTTTACATTCTCCGGGTCGGACCTATGCATTTGCAGCGAGTTTTTTTACCCGAAATGCATATTCTTACCGTATGTATGTATGTATGTATGTATGTATGTATGGATCTGGGTGTGTACAAGCGGAGACACGAGGGACGGACGGACGAGGGAATTAACCCCTTGATTGGCGGATTGTGTTTTTTTTTTCTTCTGTAGGACAGCTCCATTTCAGAACACGGGGAGAATGTAACGTTAACTGGTTTTGCAGATATTGATCTCAGTTGAGACCTAATCAGAGCGTAGGCCATCGAGGACCGCCATTCATTTGGATAATGGACTTACACGGCATGTCGTGCAAGATGGAATATATATATATAGTGTGTGTGTGTGTGTGCGTGTGTGTGTGTCGCCGTCCTGTGTGTTGGGTGTGTGTGTGTGTGTGTGTGTGTGTGCGCGGTGGGACTCGCGAGCTTTGACAGACAGCAAATGCGACCGCAGCGAAACCAGCTCAAAGACAGCCTCGCCGTGTCCATAATCCGGCTGATGTATGACTGCAAAGCTCTGTGGGTCCGTTCAAAGTAATTGCTTGCGTGTGCGTACATTGGCTAAACGTGCAACATAATGCAGGGAGACACGCTATATCTATATGCCGTCTATGCATATATGTCGGAGAACTATATTATGCGAGATGAAAAATGACTCTCTTCTCCTCGTTTATTCCTATTATTCACCGATTCAACAATGTGTACCGACTGAACAGCTCCAGTTTCGCCTATTTTATAAATCTAATCAATGCAACTTAACTTCTATAGCATAACTTGCTGGCAATTGCTTGAGCTTGTGGCACCTTTTGCGTGATTCAATCAAATGCTGAAGGATCTAATTACACTCCACCGACGGTTTCTTTCTTGCGATAATTGCGCCACACACTCGCTCAATCGCTCATTCCCTCACTCCTCGAATCGCTCCCTTCCCCACTCATTCATTCATTCATTCATTCATTCATTCATTCATCGAAATAAATAAATCGCGAGGGGGGGGGGGGGGGCCCGTGAGCGTTCTCAAGGATAAGGGGCTGACACGGCCCGGCCAGCGTGCGGTACAGTAAATTGACTTTGAGCGATCGGCGGCCATTGTAACTCAGCTGGCCTCCCAAATGGACATCATTATGTCATACATCCCCAACAGGTCGAAATCACCTGGCAACGCCCTGATTGATGACAGCGGGTCGTCGCCGCCGCCGCCACCGCCGCCGCCGCCGCTGCTGCTCCTGCTCCTCGGGCTCGAGGGGAGTGGGGAAGATTTATCCATCATCGGAGAGCTGGGATTTGATACGATGCTTTATAGGAGAAAACAGCATTACAATAGCTGCAGCTGGACGGGCAGCCGCGGGAAAATACCCAAATGGGAGAAAATGAGAAATCCATAAAGAGATGGGGAGATTACCGAGAACAATATTGATGAATATCCAGCGAGGAAAACGAAGAATAACACACGGCGCTCCGATGTCCAGCCGCACTGAGAAAAAACGTGTATTTCAGAGCCATTTTGGTTTTGAACACATACGTGTGAAATCTCGGGAATTCACACTCGCAACCTTTACCGCCGGCTGGGGGGAGGGGGGGGGGGGGTAACGCTCACCGTGCAGAATGTGCTGCAGATCGTCCGCCCGTGAGGCTGTTTTTTTTTGTGCTGCGGCTGGCTGACAACTTAAATGGAAGATATAAAACCTGACACGACTAATCCATCAAACACGCTGCCAGGCTGTCTCGAGCTAACAAAAAAAAACAACAACTTATTTTGAAAGCGTAGTTTATTGTCCGTTGGTATGAATATAGCCGGCTGTGGCCTTGCGTGTGTGTGTGTGTGTGTGTGTGTGTGTGTGTGTGTGTGTGGTGTGTTGTGAACTTCACAATTTACATTCCGTTTTTGACAACGTTTTACGCGAAAAAGCACGGAACGCTTGCAAATCAATTAGCTAGCGTCGCTTTTCTAAGTCAAGCTGTTTTTTTTCCGTATCAACGTTTAACACAACAAACTATTGACGACTGTTTGCATGCGACCGTTATTAAATGAACCGTTGAGAACACATCAGCCAGAATAATGGAGACGATGATTGGGAACGACTTAGGAAAAGTATTTTTTTATTTTTACGAACACAATTGTAAAAACTAGGTCACGGCAGCCCAAGAGTGTAAGCAAAAAAAATCGAGTGATGTGATCGTCCTAACGGTACGAACGAGGACAAAGGACTGTGGTAGCAGCAGTAATGGCTTGATTTGTTTTTTTTCGAGTGGCTGTACAGGAGAGGAAGAAGTGGTCCCGCGTGGTCTATTAGAACTCGCCCCCTTTGATTACCCCAAAGCATCAATTACGTGATGATCTTCGACCCTCATCTTCATTAAAAAATCCAAATGATCACATTTGTGGCCCCGTGAACGCCCACAAAGCGCAGGTTTATCGGCAAAATTAATGTGCGCTCGTTTGATTGAACAATTTCATTATTTTATCATTTTGCGGACGCTTTTGTCCAAAGCCACTCACAGTGAATGCAGATACACCGCTTGAAACGTGCCCAAGGGAAAGCGTATGATTATAATGGTATTCGTATTGTGTTATTATATTGCAAGCAGCTATATATATATATATATATATACAGTATACTGTATACACAAAACAACACTCGACTCTGCACTTCCTTGGGTCCTCAGCAGTACACCAGCCAGCGCAGTGCCCGTTCTGTGCCCGTTCGGAACGGGGCGAACGCTTGCAGCTTTATCGAGAACCGCTCATGCAAACAACTTCACACTCAACACTGCACTTCCTCGGGTCCTCAGCCCTAAACCGGCTGAGTGGAGTGACGTCGATCAGATCAGTCATACGTACTTACAAGTGACTCCTTCCATTGTGGTTCGATATCATGGAGCAGGGAGCAGTTACTGTAGGTGTCTCGCTGGAGGACTACGCTAGGCTCGGCATCGGACATTGGGGATTGAACCCAGAACCCCTTCGACTGACTGACTCAACACACACTCACGACGACAATCACAGGTCCTCACATTAGAATTTGATCATTTACTTTTCAATTTGTTCGTTTTTTTTTTCCGGTTCTGATCCTATAAGCCGATAACGTTGCCAACAACAACAACCCGGCATTTTCAGTTTGACACTTCGTGTCGTGAACGGTTTAATCAGCGCCCGTTGCTCAGGTGCGACAGAATAGTCGAGGATGAGTGTTACTATTCGCGTCCCCAAGACGTCAAACAGCTCACTGAAGCAATCACTGTCACCGCGCGCAACATGACTGACGGCAGAATGTAGTGCTTCTCTCTCTCTCTCTCTCTCTCTCTCTCTCTCTCTCTCTCTCTCTCTCTCTCTCTCTCTCTGTAGTCTGCATACTGTGACGCCCACCACTTCCTTGGCAAACGCGGCAAAACTTTATTACCAGTCGCATTACTACACTGACGCTGGTACCGTCATCGTTGCGTTATCCAACTTCGTTCTCAGATGCATGGAGGTCGTTGACTGAATTGATAAAAAAATTCGCCGATTGGGCCGTTTTTTATAAACCCAGAGCAGTTTATATCTTGGAAAAAAGCTTGAAATTACAAAATTTTTTGTGTGTGTATGTATTTATATGCAGTACACCTCCACTCCTGTGCACCCACCCATGCGAGGGCTGAATGACGCACAATTATATAATTGTATGAAAGTATGAAATAAGGAATGAACTCTACTCTGCATGTGTGGCAATGCCAACTCAAGAACACACACAATCACTGAGATACAGGCCACATCGTACAATTTTAGACATTCGTTTGCGGGACAAGTCAATACTGGTATTATAATTATATGTACAAACAAATAATAACAAATCATTAAAGCGGTTGAGAATTCTATGACACACACACACACACACACACACACACACACACACTTATTGCAGCCAATTTAGTTTTACATTATAACCGATCGTAAAATAAGATTGATTGAGTTCAAGAGACATTTAATACATTGTGTTTGTTTCAGGGAAGACGCGCACAATTATAGCCGCTAGTTTAAGAGACATTTAATACGTCTTGTTGTTGTTGTTGGTTTTTTTCCCAGAAAGACTGAACATGCAATTACATCCACAAAGATGAATTCAGTCTCGATGTTCAATATTCACCCTTTTTTGCTCTCTCATCTCAATTGCTCATCGAGAGACAATTTATTTCAAATTAGTTCTTGTTTACACAACATTGCACATTTCAATGTTTCACCCAAATTTCCCAGTGACACACTACTTCATTGACATTAGGAAAAAAAACACACATTGAATATCATCATAAACCACGTTGAATATCAATATAAGCGATGTAATAGACCTAGATAAATCTAACAGATCTAATCGTCTTAAGAACAAGACTAATCTGAAAGAAATATTTTTCAATTAGTTATTTTGTTTTGCATTAAATCCTTTTTATTTGTATAGTTATAAGAATGAACCAATAATAATGAACCAATCTGTTCAGAACGGCGATGCATCTCCGACCAGAATGCACATTGTTCTTGTATTGTGTGTTAATTTGTGCGGCCATTTAAAAGTGCTTTTTTTTTTAATCTCATGAGGGGCTTGCGACACATTAAGTCCCGCGAAGTCGTATTTCACCCGGTTGGGGGGTGGATCCACACGCACTGTGGATCCACACTTTCTACCATCACTTGTGTTCAAAGTACGAAAGAAAATATCACAGAATAAATATAACCCATCCGCCGTGGCGCAATCAAAACATGAATTTCTTCTCTCTGAATCAATTTGGTCCGTGGATAACCGCAGCAGGAAGAACTCAGTTTGAGCTTCGGTTTATGAGTTGTTGTGATGGGTTACGGAGAAGTGAAGAAGTGACTCTCCCCATTTAAATAGCTCAAGTATTTTGAGCCAGTGGACGGGGCTCTCGTTAATTATCGTTCATTTGTCATCATCTTTAACCAGAAATCCTGACTGTAAGCGATAGGATTATATATCGTCGTGCATCCAAAGTCCGACCTTTAGCTCCTCCTCCTTTCTCGCCAAGACATGGAGATGAAGACGAGGTGTGAAGCATCGCCTCGCACCGGGATGATGGTGGCATTTGACTCGGCAAGCTTTTGCTAACGGCAGGTTTTTTTTTTCCGAAGGGGAACCTGTTTAATGAATCACATCGATCAAAAAGGCAGTACAGGGAAATTGTTGTGGGTTAGAGTAGAATATTTTAGAGGGTGCCTCCATTTTTTTTAAGCGACTGAAGGGTGACAGTGCTTGATGAATTTCTTCTACCTCACAGCGGGGCGGCGTCTAAGAGAAGGCGGCTTCTGCCAGAGTTCAGTCTGAAACGCATCCGCCTGTCTCCCCCAGATAGTTCCCCTTTTTATTTTGTCTTCAACCTTATTTTGGCACCGCATCTACCGCTCCGCTCGCCCTCCCTCCCTCCTTCCTCCGAGTCACATTCTGCTCGAGAATGAATCCGTTATTATTTTCTCATCATATTTCACGGCGCCGACCTCTTCAAGCCTCCCAAACGTCGAGTCGTCACATTGAAACATGTCGACTTCAGTTGCGTTGTCAGGAGTGCTTAACAACAGAAGCGCGGAGCTCTGTTTCAATCCACAGTTTCTCAGCGGTTCAAATGACGACAGTCAGAATTTAATGAATTCGGAGTGGTGATGGAATGGATGGATGGATGGACTTCAGTTAAGTACATGACAATTCTTTTGACGTGGGAGGCGATGAGTACCTCCTTCCGACTGGGCTTAAACAAAACCACTGTACTTTCTGTTAATTATAATACACTTTGTCCCTCATTTTCGGTCCGTTTCTATCCACAGTTTCTTTGCGGTTCAAATGACGACTGAAATTAGTCAGAATTGAATTAATTCTGAGTGGCGATTTTGTTTTAATTAGCTATGTCTGCAATGGGTTATAATTCTGCATTAATGGCAATATATGTACAGACTTCAATTAAGTACATGACAATTCTTTTGACGTGGGGGTCGATGAGTACCTCCTTCCGACTGGGCTTCAACAAAACCACTGTACTTTATGTTAATTATAATACACTTTCTCTCTCATTTTTGCTCCGTTTCAATCCACAGTTTCTTCGCGGTTCAAATGACGACTGAAATCTGTCAGAATTTAATTAATTCTGAGCGGCGATTTAGCTTTAATTAGTTACGTCTGCGATGGGTTTTATTTCCGCATTAATTCCAATATTAGACTTCAATTAAGTACATGACAGTTATTTTGCCGTGGTGTCAATGAGTACGGTAGCCCGTTCCAAATTGACTGAAACAAAACCACTGTGCTTTCTGTCAATCATAATACACTCTCTCCCTCACTTTTGTTTATTGTGCAGTATATATATATCAAGGACATGTTCACTCAGGCATTACTCGCTATGAGATCCGTAGGTCTCTCGACGAACGAATGAAGTTAGTGAGTCAGCTAGTTTTCACCAAACTAGATCTACGGTTCCAGGAGTGTTACCTGTTCACCCGTCGCAGAACTTTTAACGTCCATTCAGCACAAACGAACACGTGCACATTGGCCCATCTGCACGTTCTTCTGAAAGGCAAATTCATAACTCTTTTACAATTTTACAATATTCTCAGTGGTTGTCCGTCGCCCGGGATTTGGTGCATCCTTGCAGGCCTCGACTACATGTGAGCGATTGTCAAATTATCATAAAGTACCTGACAGAAGCTTGTAAAAAAAACAGTTGTATTTGACAAATGAGAAATAGTCGTGTCGCGAGTCTCGACTCTCCGCCGTATTCGGTTCTAGTCGGTGAATATGATTTGATTTCTTTTCTGTTTTGTGATCGGCTGATGTGTTCATATAGATCTGTCCGGCCCCGAATTCAATGCCGATGTCCCACAGAACCCTCGCTGACTGACTGAAGATGCGGAGACTTGCAGTGTTTTGAAAGTTTGAGTTTTATCGAACAAAGCGGCCAGATCATTTTGTATGAAATGTTTCGTTCTCCGCACAAACTGAGACAATATCTGATTCGGTTTGTGCGGCACAAGTGCTGCCGCAAGTAAATACAAAAAAAACCAACAAAACACAACAACAACAACAACAACAACATTGTCTTTCAGGAAACAATCACACCGACACCCCACAGAGGATTGTATTTTTTGTGATGAAATGACCCGAAGCCAAGCGCAATCAAAAGACGGATTGAATTTTGGACCACACTTTTTTCTCGACCCCCTGGGACTCGGCACGCAGGAACCAACATAGAAACGTATCCGGGAGGCTGTTGATGGAGAAGATCACAACATCTTCTCTCGGTTGTGGTGACATCAGTTATTTATGTGAACTCCACCTGCTCTGGGAAGCCAGGGAAGTGCCGAAGAGGCAGCGTGAGCAAAGAACTACGCTAAGGTGTTCTTCATCTCCTCTGAGCGGTCGCTGCAGTTTTTTCTAGTGCCTCGGCCGTGGGCTTTACACTCCTACGCCTACAACCTTCTCCCCTGGCTCACTTCTCAGAGCGGTTAAGGACGATTATGAAACTGGTGGAAGCATCTAGAGTCGAGAGTAGTTCCACCTACAATAGCAGCATCCCCCCCTGTCCTTCCCACTGGCTGGTGGCTGGTAGCTGGCGACGGAGGGTCCCCAGGGAGCTCGCTCAGCGCCCGAGCGAAGACGGAGGGACCCCGGGAGGAAGATCCCCCCCAGCGCACGTTCATGCCCTTTCATGTCAGAGAAAGCAGCCAGAGCTGGACTGGATTGGCAGGGGAAGGAAGGGGCTGGGATGATGGGAGGTGCTGGATGGTAGATGGTGGTTGGGGGTGGTGGTGGTGGGGGGGGGCTTGCAAAGAGGAGAGTCAGCCCAAATGCGAGCCAAGCTAATTCTCCGTCCTGCTTTGTATGCATGCCTGCACCACTGGTGGTGCAGCAGTATGTGCGTGTGCGTGTGTGTGTGTGTGTGTTTGAGGAGGAGGGAGGGGGGGGGGGCGCAGTGAATTTGTCACCGAGCCCTGGGAAAATTATTCAGAATTAGTCCACACATTGCATGCATATTTCAGTTAAACCGTGCATCGGGAACGACATTAACATCTCCCCGATAATGGATGCTCACATTGTGGACGCGTTCTACAGAGAGGGGAAATTGATTGGGATTAGAATGAGGGGGGAACGTTGCTTTTTCAGAAGAGTAACAACATGTTGTAAAAGAGTTTGTAAAAAAGCCAAGCTGATGTCTTCTGGTCTCTATCTTTTATGCATGAGAGGGAGTCTGTAAGAGGCACTTATGAGAATTATGCTAATAAAGTGCAAATGTTTGCAAAATACAAGATAACACCGAGTCAAAAGATCATCGAGAGATCCTTCCAATGGCAGGAATGGGCATTTCCGTGTCTGAATGCGGAAGGCTGAATAGAACTCACTGCTTTCGGAGGGCACTTACTGCAATATTTATAAGGAATCCATATTCTCTGCATATCCCTGTTATATGGGCCATTTACCCACTTGCGGTGTCAACATTGGGGTTAGGTCCACAGCACTTGTGCATATTTATGAGCGTGTCTGTCTACAACGCTACCCAGTGAGAAGCATATCTCTCTGGGACCTTTTTTCTCTTTGAAGGCCAGCCGGGGCTGAAGAGGAGAGAACGAGGGGGATTTCCGCGATCAACATGGAAGGCATGGATGGTGGATGGTTCAGTCCAGTGGGGACTCCTCCATTATTTATGGATCAATAACATTGTTTGATGAAAAGACATTTGGTAGGACCCCCCCCCCCCACCCAAAAGAAAAAATGCTGTCCAGTTCACTGGACAAGGAGTAATGATTGGCTGGATGAAGACAATGTCCTTGGGAGGGAGACGGGTGAGATAGATAGAGAGAGAGAGAGAAAGAGAGAGAGAGAGAGAGGTGTATTTGAGTTAAAGGATGAAGGGACGGTTAGGATTCACCACCCTTAGTATTGTTTATTTACCTGTGGAGATAATTCGATCTCGGAGAGGATATCGTGGTGCTCAAAAGTAATTTAGGCGCACAATTCACTCATAACCGCATTGTATTTATACACCCATCCGTCTTCCCGGGCTATTTATTCCTCACGTCTGTCCCAGCCGCTCTCAGCAGCTACACCCCTGAATAGGACGCCCGAGTAGTCCATCACAAGGTCACGCACGCACACACACACACACACACACATCCACACACACACATACACACACACACACATACGCACACACACACACACACACAATTGAAATTCTACAATTAGCTTAACCAGCATGTCTTGCTGGAGGAAACTAAAGTACTTGAAGACAATAGGGGGGGGGGGGGGGGTCATTGAAATTCTACTGCGTTACGATACTGCAGTACAATGGCACTGTACTGTACTGTATGGTACAATATGGTGCGGTGGTTGGTCGTACCCAAGCCGGGGCCCGGCTGGCGACAGGTTTATTCACTCTGCCGGCGTGTCACCCTCGCCACGTTTATTTATGAAAGCTCATAAAAATAGGAAAGGTCATTCCCTTAGCCTATGGGCAAACATTATTAATCAATAGAACAGGCTTAGCCCCATTAATAGTGTCCCTCCCCCCCCCCCCACCACCACACCACAGCCTTCCCCGATCCCACCACTCTGGATCTACGTGAGCCAGGAAACAGACAGTCGGTCGGTCCTGTCCTGTCCTGTCCGTGCTCTGAGATCATTGTTCCCCGCGTTGTTGTTGTTGTCCACAGCAAAACGACAACGACAACGACGACGACAAAACAAACGAGCACATCGCTCAGTGTGTTCTCCGCACGCTCGCTTCTCACTTCTCAGCATCTGCTGTGATTACACCGGCGAGAGGCGCCGGCGCGGCTGAGGAAATTCTCTGGGGGCCGCAAAAAAAACGAACGGATCCTGAAGAAGTTTATTTTTTTTACGAACGATGAGCGTCGTAGCCCGGGCCGGACGTCCGTCACTCCTCCTCCTCCTCCTCCGTCCGTCCGTCTCGACACTGGAAGGCACTTGTGTTGTACATGTTAAACGGCAGCCGTTGAAGGCGGTAAACAAAAAGTGAGGTTACAGGGAAATGTAAAGTAGCACGGAGGAGCTAATGTAGGGGCATTCGTCTCTGTCAGGCGGCTCCGGGTACGAGGGGGCGGGAGGTGGGGGTTGTGTGTGTGTGTGTGTGTGTGTGTGTGTGTGTGTGTTGTGTGTGTGTGTGTGTGTGTGTGTGTGTGTGTGTGTGTGTGTGTGGTGTGTGTGTGTGTGTGTGTGTGTGCGTGTGTGTGTGTGTGTGTGTGTGTGTGTGTGTGGGCGGGGGGCGGTTAGGGGCTGTGCTTGTCTGGAGGGGATCCAGGGACCATGTCAGCAGCATGGTGAGAGAGTAGGCTCATTTACCTCACTCTGTCACTGTCTTACGTCACCGGACCCCACGCCCATGTGTTCAGGGGGCCAGTGTGCGTACTTGTGTGTGTGTGTGTGTGTGTGGGTGGCTTGGCGTGTGTCAAGGGTGCGGGTGGGTGGTGGGCGGGGGGGGGGCGGTGGGGGGGTGGAGCTTGTACACCGTCTGCCCTTGTCTTTATATCCCTCAACCACGGGGGGATATGACGTGGACATTCGACCAATCATATCAGATCAAAAATATATGTCTGTAATTTTCCTTGTCTGTGTGTATCATCTTCAGACGGGGACGTTTTATTTATTTATTTTGTGTCATGATGGGAAAGAAGTGGTTAGCGTTGCATCAGGTATCTGAAATGATTAATGCTGTTAGATATTAAAAGGGCTTCACTATATTCGGGTCTTATCTTTTATTCATAGGATATGACTGTCACTTGTCAGCCAGACTTCCCTTTCGCTGATTTGTGTGGAGAGCTGCTGGCTGCTGGCTGCTGGCTGAGTTGATACTGTGACCAGACAGAAAGCTGTTCCAATATTGTGCGTAGCGTACGGTATACAGATTGACAACCCGAAACGATAAGCAAACCTCCACTCTACTGTCCTATAGATGGATGGTAGCCACAAACTGATGCTGCACCATTAATATACTTCATTATACGTTCATGTATAGTGCACACGTTTCTTGAGCGTGGAGTGGTCCCAGTGGGAGTGGAATCTAGCAATTGAACTGCATGAGGTTGATTAATGATTGATTGAGTGTGTGTGTGTGTGTGTGTGTGTGTGTGTGTGTGTGTGTGAGTGTGTGTGCGTGCGTACAGATCATGGATACAGAGCCTCCTGTTCGTTTATGTCGCGTAATGTTGCTTTGGGAACGGACTCCGGGTCCACTTGGACCATAAGGGCTCCCAGTCTTGGCTCCTGGATGTTCAGGTTTCCGTCGTACACCGATCAACTACAAGCTGTTGCTCATTTAGGTTTATTAGGATTGTCATCGGGTAGCTGTTCCCTTTTTTTTTTTCTCCCCTCCCTCCGACCTAGCATGCAGATTTACTAGCTCGCTAGCTTGGCCTCGCTAAAAGCCCCAGCCGGCAACTTCGTTCTTCTTTATTCTGAGCTGCTTACGGTTCAGCACCCTCAGGACCGTCTGTAACTCTGTTACTTGGACTACTTAATGTTAAAAAGTTTTCGCGGGCAGTGTTCTGTGAAAACTGTTCCCATTCCTGTGTTTTAAGTGACTTTTTTCCCTTTGCCCGATTTGGTTTACTTGGTGCATTGATAGCTAATTTAAAACAAAAGCAAAAAAAACTTGATATTTGCAAGGCAAGTGTTTAATGTATCCCCCCTGACTCATTCTATATGTACTTCTGTATATGTATCTCCAATGTAGCAACCCATGCCTCAAATCAGCCCATATGTTCACAACAAAGCATGAAATGAATGCAGTTAAGCGTTGGGTTTGATTGCTAAACGTATTTTAAAACTCAGCGCCATTATCTCGGCGTGTGTGCCGCCAAACCGCCGCTGAACGCTGGCCGTGAATTCCAATTTCTTGGCTAATTGGGTTCGTGCCACGAGAGAGCGCTGACAGACTGGACACCAGATAGGGAAGACGTTGTGGAAGTCACGTCGGCGCCATTGTTAGGAAAGTGATTGTTATCGGCGACTTTATCGACTTTTGTTGCTCAAGGTGTAGCCCTCGCCACCCGATGCCTTGCCAAAGCCAAATTGATGACCATCCTCGATCTTAGAAAACGTATGTTTATTATGACTCTACTAATGGTGTTGTGTAATTGTGTAATACATTTGAGCTGTTTTGGATGACATCTGGTAGCTTGTGACGAAATTAAAATTTAATTTGACCTTGCTTCCCTGCGCTTTGCCTTGATTGTGGCGCGGAGTAGTTTTTGCCTTCACATATATTGCCAGACATTGTCGGTATTTCCCATTGGGCCGGGTGCACGCGATCACAACGTACCTTTTTATTGGCACCGTGTATTGCGGAATTGTTGGTGTGGATGAATCAAGCTGAATTATCGGTCTCTGGACTGCGACATTAGCGCCGCAGTCACAGCGTCGGCTCGCTTGGTGGTTCCAAGCCTTTCCCGCATCACCGGGCGCTGCGCGAGTGATAATATATATTGGCCCGAGTTGTGCGTGTTGCAGGGCCTGCGGTGTGTGGCTTGTTAATGAATAGTCCTGGACCGTTTCCATGTAGCTTTCGGGTTGTGGAAACTTTTTTTAATTACCTCTCTGCGTCGAAATAGGATGCATATACTGTATATCTGTATATCTGTGTATACTGTATATCTTTATGCAGGACTACACCTTGAGATGCACATCTCAATGTGTGCATTTAGCTGTGAACGACTCCACGACAGTACGTGATGACTCCTCACGCTACACCTCCTCGTATCTTCCTGGAACTGTACAGCTCAATGAGTCTTCAGTTGCATTCAGTTGAATTTATTTCAGGAGGGAAAAGGGAGATAATGCAATAGGTTACTGGACTCAAAGTCTATCACAAGTGAATGGACGTACAAAAAGTGCACATGGCAGTATAAAGTATATGCACTGTACATATATACCGTGTACATACACACACACACGTCCCATGTGTACATTTCAACTCCTCGTCCGCTTTGCAGATCGGCCAGATAAAGTACGGCTTTAATGATTAATGGACAGAATACATCTTTGCATGAATAAATACCATCACGGCAGAAGCTGAGCGTAAGTGGCCACAAAAACAATTTGGGAGAGCAGACCGAGAGAATCTCAACATCCCTCTGCCAAGATGATTTGCAATACTGTGCTGGCTTCTCAGTCTCGGTCCCCACGGATAAATCCATAACAGACTATTCATGGGAACAAGGAGCCCTCTATTAGAGACATTTGACAAAGGTGGGCGGCTGCATGAATTATTTATTTACATCACGCCAGCGAGGCGTACTTGGGCTTAGCGAGGAGGAGGAGGAGGAGGAGGAGGAAGGCTTGGAGTGACTGGGAAGGGGAAGCCTACACTCTGTACTTCAGGCCACGTTATTGAGCACGATTTAAGGTGCGCATTAAGCACCAGCGAAAAGGCGCGAGGAATCGATTCCAGTGCAATCTCGATCGATTTGCGTTCGTGTTGCGTCTCTCCGTCTCGTGAGGCAAATAAAAACCGGTGGACTTGAGAGCGTTGGTGCTCTGGGCGGTGCCGACAACAAACGTCAGACGGGTATATTTTAATTTTAATCGCATAACTCCTTCCCAGGGGCTAAAAATAGCTCCTGGGACACAAAGATACAGCGTCCGGGACAGTAG
>PIJE02005614.1:0-2500 GCA_002895965.2 Coryphaenoides rupestris
TGAGCTGGTGTGTGTGTGTGTGTGTGCGTGTGTGTGTGTGTCTGTGTGTGTGTGTGTGTGTGTGTTCCACGTCCCACTCTGTGGCTCCACGTCGTCGCGGCGCTCCCCCCCGCCATCCATCAGAAGATTTATGGGTGGACCTCGAGCGGTCTTGTAGGGCGTTCGTTTGGTGGTCAAACCGATGACGTACCTATCTGACCCGGCTCGCTATTGGTTCTGCCTACCGTACACTGCTTATCGCGGTGTGTGACTCAGCTGCTACTAGATGTAACGACATACCGCCGTGTCTTGGTGTGGTGTGCCAAAAGCGCGAATCCCCAGAAGTGTTTCAGCTGCTGTTTTAAGTGTGATGCTAGCTCAGAGTGTGTTACCCTGCTTGTGTGTAGTGGCTTACGGTCGTCGCGGCGTTTTGCGTTTTGCGTAAGCGGTGTTTTGGCCGCTGAAGTTTGTCGACTCCCCCCCCACCCTCATAGAAATTTCCATTTGATTACCTCGGAGCGTCCACATGTGCCTCCCTCCACCCCGACGTCGACGACCCAGCGACCCGGCGACCCGGCGACCCCTGCGACCCCCGCGCCCCGGCGACCCGGCGAACCGACGCCGCGCGACGCGGAGGAAGAAAGGGGGAAAAACTCACCGAAATATTTCCATCGGCAATTATTGTGGAGAGCGGCTATGAAAACTGTTTGGCTTCCATTACCTGACTTCAGACGACGCGGCGGGAAGGAAAACACAGATTTATTCAGTCAATTTGATCTTGATGGGAGTTAAAAGAAAGAGAAGCGAGTTGCGAGGGGGGGGGGGGGGGGGGGCTAGGGGGGCGTGGAGCAAAACGTCCGCCAATCAAAAAACGTGGAAGACGAGGAGCGGGGGTTCAAAAGGTTTCCCTTAATCCTGGCACGACTCGATTCCCCGCGATTCGGGAACATTTATATTTTGGGGGAGGAAATTGCTCGGAACGACGACGACTCCTCTCTCGCTCTCTCCCCTTCATCTTCATCGTACGATTCCGTTTGATCTCTCTCCCCTCAAATAATCCCACCGATCGTCATTCATTGAACGCAGGTTTCCGCCGCCGTCCCCCACGCCGCCCCCACCCCCCCCTCAAAAAAAAATAACTGGAAAATGAAACAGCAGGTCGGGGGGGTTTGGAGGAACCGTCTGATGTATCAATGGGCGGGCCACCATTTTCCAATAATAACTAAGATGTATTATTATTATTATTAATATCTATTATCCGTTGTTTTTGTTTGGTCGAGGGCCCCCCGTCCCCCCGTCCCGCCGGACCAATTCGTAACGCACACATCTCCAACGCGGACCGCAGCTCTACGTTAAAAAGGTCCGGTCGGTATTGTGGCATGTTTGCTGTGTGTGTGCTGTGTGTGGTGTGTGTGTGTGGGTGTTGTGTGTGTGTGGTGTGGTGGTGTGTGTGTTGTGTGGGTGTGTGTGTGTGTGTGTGTTTTTATTCCTCTCAGGGCCGTTATTATTGTTCTCCAGTTTCTATTACCTCGCTGTGCTCTCAGGTAGTATTTTTGTACGATCGCTTTGCCGATAGCGGCGGGTCAATACGTGCACTCACCTAAGCAGGGGCAAACGGAGATCGCCGGAGTAACAAATGGCCGAAACGCGCTAACGATTGCCGATGGGGAAGCCAGGAATCAACTATTGATCGGCTGAGTCGCCTCCCGCCGGCGCTGGGTCGAGGCAACGGGGAGGAGGGGGTTGGCGGGGGGGGGGGCGGGGTGGTGGTGGTGGGGTGGTGGTGGTGGTGGTGGGCGTCACCCTGGCCCGCCTTACGTCTGCGACGGTTCGGGTCAGTCAGCTCAGAGTCGTCTCTGGTCGAACTCGTAGATACTGTTTGAGATAAACACACAGATATGTGTGGTGTGTGTGTGGTGTGTGTGTGTGTGTGTGTGTGGGTGTGTGTGTGTGTGGTGTGTGTGTGGTGTGTGTGGCAGCAGCACACACACACACACACACACACAACACACACACACACACACACACACACACACACACACACACACACACACACACACACACACCTGCACACACACACACACACACACACACACACACACACACACACACCACACACACACACACACACACACACACACACACACACACACACACACACACACACACACACACACACACACATACAGGTCACACACACACACACACACACACACACACACACCATATAGTGTGCAATGTGTGCAAGCATAAAGACACACACAAATGCAACACATGCCACACACACTCAGCAGTATCAGAGGTATGTGTGTTTGCATACATGTGAGTGAAGTGGGTGTGTGTGAGAAGAGATAGGCTGCTTCCTCTGTGGTGCACACACACACACACACACACACACACACACACACACACACACACACACACACACTCAAACAAGAACACACAAACACACACACACACATGCACATAAACACAACGCATACTGCACAGAGAAGGCCACGCCACCGACACCACCACCACC
>PIJE02005614.1:12500-15000 GCA_002895965.2 Coryphaenoides rupestris
ATCTGTGTGTGTGTTTGTGTGTGTGTGTGTGTGTGTGTGTGTGTGTGTGTGTGTGTGTGTGTGTGTGTGTGTGTGTGTGTATGTGTTTGTGTGTGTATGTGTAGGTGTGTGTGTGTGTGTGCGTGGTTTACTGTGGGCCTGAGTTTGACCACGTGTGTATGTGTGTGTGTGTGTGTGGTGTGTGTGTGTGTGTGTGTGTGTGTGTGTGTGTGTGTGTGTGTGTGTGTGTGTGTGTGTGTGCATGTACATGTATGTGTGTGTGTAGGTGTATGTGTAGGCGTGTGTGTGTGTGTGTGTGCGTGGTTTACTGTGGGCCTGAGTTTGACCACGTGTGTATGTATGTGTGTGTGTGTGTGTGTGTATACATCTGTGTGTGAGTGTGTGTGTGTGTGTGTGTGTGTGTGTGTGTGTGTGTGTGTGTGTGTGTGTGTGTGTGTGTGAGTGTGTGTGTGTGTGTGTGTATGTGTGTGTGTGAGTGTGTGTGTGTGTGTGTGTGTGTGTGTGGTTGCCTGTGCGTGTGAGTTTGACCACGAACACACACACACCGAAATCGGTGTTTTAAAAACACGAGCCGACCCCCCCCCCCGGTCCGTTCGAATACTCGGGTTCCGGCTCCGACATTGAATCTCAACGTTTGCCAGCGACCACGGAGCCGAGCCCTCGAGCGCTCCGGCGCGTCGCCACGAACAGTCGAATAAAATAATACAACATCGGAGCATCTCTACAAAAACGTCGTGTTTGTGTTGACGGTTCATTCCTCGGCGTTCCGTGCGTCCCGCCGCACGACGTGTAAATAAACGGCCTCATCCGTCACGTCGACGTCGTAAATACAAGCGGAGCGGTTGTCGTCCGCGGCGGTAACCGTGACGACAAACACAAACGTCCGCGACGAAAGACTCAAATCTCAACAACAACAAAAAAGCGGAGAGAGAAAAGCCGCACGGTCGTTCCATTTCAAAAGCGTTTTAGGGGCGAACGCACGGAAAATACCCCAAAAGTATTATGATAAATAAAACGAATATAAATTTATCGGAACACGAAACATGTGTTGTGCTTCTGTTGGCGCACGTAAACAATGACAACAACAACTAACGAGAGATGGAAGGAATGACTTGTGTTTGGTTTGATTGTGTTCTCCTCCATTGTGTTTGCATTCCGTGAAGTTAATTCGTTAGAAATTCCCCAACTTTCCAATGACAACAACTCAGACTCTTCTGGTTCTAATCCTCCACACTTCAGTGTCTGGATCTTGGGACGCCTATAAGCATATAAACATCTCAAACTTTACATGGAAATACTGTACGTCAATTGTCATAGCAATGTCTTCATCATAACTATAGAGTTACTTTTCCTGTTAACATTAGAATATCGTTTGGGAATATTATCGCGCCCCCGCGTCCGAGTCAATGTCCCGTCCTGAACCCGGGGGGTCGACCGGCGAACCCGATCTCTTCCCGGCGACGACGTCTCCGCGCGATGTTGTCTGAGGGTCCGTTCATAGCCGTCAGCCGTTTTTTTTTTATTCACCGCGGGTAACTTAGGAAACTCAAGAACCGAGAAGTTCCCCCCGCCAAGGCGATCGGGTTTCCCGTAATAAAAACTCAATTTCCCAGGAGCTCCATTGATTTTTTTTGTCTTCTTCTTGGATCTCGAGTGACGAGAGGACGGAAGAAGTGTGAGATGTAGTGAAGGAAGAATTAACACAAAAGAAAATTGCAGAAGAACCACCTTCCTGTAAGGATCCCCGGATAAACTAAACTTCCTTTTTTTTTAAAACGGCTCGTCGGTTTTATTTATGCGATGTCGCAGCACCGGCATACTATGGTCTATCACTGGTAAACTGCCAGACCTCAAATCCAAGTGGACGACCACGGTTAATGTTCAGAGCTACCTCACAGTTCGGGCTTTTTCCGACCGTGGGTCTATTCATTCGTAATGACAGCCGTGGAGGTTTCGCTGATCACGTCGTCCCCAATGTGACCGGGGGTCTTCTATTCGGTGGCAATCAGCAAACCACAGCAAACCACAGCAAACCACAGCTACCACAGGTGCTGGGAACAAGTCGTACCTCGAGACGCCGCGGTTCGACGCGTCGTCGCCGCGGTCGTTTTGGATGCGACGAGCCGAGCGCCGTCCAATCGCCACGTGACGGAGCTCAGCGGCTCAGCGGTGACCTCGCGGCGACCTCAAACGGCGCGCCATCTAATCTTTATCGACACGTCTTTCTTTAGACGCCGCGGCCGCGAGAACCTGAAGGCCAGGGGGGGGGGGGGCGGGGCGGGGGGGGGATTAACTTAACATGTGCCTCTTCTCCTCTCTCCTCCCCTTCCTCGTCGTCCTCCTCCTCTCTCCTCCTCCACCACCTCCTTCTGCCACCGTGATGGTTTGTGGATTAAAGATCGTGGATCATGGATTATAACGGGGGGGGGGGGGGGGGGTGGGGTAGCCATCGACGTTGTGTGTTTTCCTACCAAATCGATTCTTAAGCCGATCCAAACCC
>PIJE02005616.1:0-2500 GCA_002895965.2 Coryphaenoides rupestris
CATCCACCACCAGCACCACCAGTTCCAAGCTCCTCCCCTCTTCACCTTGGCACCAGCTCGGCCTCACAACACTGATATAACTATAACGCTGTCGTGTGTTCCTCACGAGACAGCAGTGAGCAAATCCTTGCACATTGTTTTTGATGCCGGTAATTATAATCCTTATGGCCAAGCAATTGTCAAAGATGTCATGTTGTGTGTGTGTGTGTGTGTGTGAGTGTGTGTGTGTGATGTGTGTGTGTGTGTGTGTGGTGTGTGTTGTTGTGGTCTGTATGGTGTGTGTGGTGTGCTGTTTCTATGTGTTGTGTGTGTGTGTGTGTGTGTTATGTGGTGTTAGGTCGTGTGTGTTGTTATTTGTCTGTGTGTGTCGTGTGTTTGCGTCTGTCTGTGTCTGTCTGTCATCTGTCTTCTGTCTGTCTGTCTGTCTGTCTGTTCTGTCTGTCCTGTCTGTCTGCGTGTGCGCGTGTGTGTGTGTCCTGATCTGTCTGTCTGTCTGTCTGTCTGTCTGTCTGTGTGTCTGTCTGTCTGTCTGTCTGTGGGATGTGTGTGTGTGTGAGTGTCTGTCTTTGTGTGTGCTGTGTGTGTGTGTGTGTGATGTGATCTGTCTATGATGTGTGTGTGTGGTGTCTGTACTCTGTCTCGTCGCGGTGTGTGTCGGGTGTCGGTCTTCTGTCTGGGTTGTCGCGTGTGCTGTAGTGCTGTGGTGTCTGTCTGTCTCCTGTCTGTGTGTGATGTGTGTCGTGTGTGCTGTGGATGCGTATCTGTCTTTGTGTGCGTAGCCTTGTGCACGTGTGTGTGGCATGTATGTCTGTGTTGTTTGTCTAGTGTGTATGTGCTGTGCATGGTCTGATCTGTCGGGTGTGTATGTGTGTGTGCGTGTGTTTGCATGTGTGTGTGTGTGTGTGTGTGTGTGTGTGTGTGTTTGCATGTGAGTGTGTGTGTGTGTGTACTGTTTATAAATGTGGGTTCCCGGAAAAAAGGTTGAGGAAGTGGAATAACAAAAGAGTTTGTTTTGTTGGTTGTTATTTGTTGAAGTGTACTCCACACACACACACACACACACAACAGCCCGTGGTTTTTAATTATCTTGTCATACACTGTACTGTATATTCATCGAGCCGGAACACACACACACACACACACACACTCTTCACCACCGCCGCCACCTCCGCTGTGTAGTAATAGTGCCACACAAACAATACCGTTGATTAAAAATCACTTTGCACAACATTATTCGCCGCACGCCGCAACCAATGATTTGTTGTTGTCGTCGTCGGAGCACTTTGTGTGTCGGTGACACGCGACAAACTGTAGGAGGCAGTCGTTCTCAGGCCGCCGTGTTACAGTATTTAATACGGTGTGTGTTTATTTATGTTGTTGCTGTTGTTGGTGTTTATCCATCCACTGCATGTCAGAGTCAGAGTCAGAGTCAGAGTCACAATTCAGCTTTATTGCCTTAGTTTTTGCAAACGAGGAATGTACTTTTGTGCATTTGGTGCCTAACATTGAACATTAAACAGAGTAATAACAGAAGAAATGTACAAAAATCAGAAATATATATACAATATATATAAAAAATAGGCAATAGGCAATAAAAAGGTGCAATTTAATGAAAAGGAAAGATGTGTCCATGTCCAGGTGTCCATGTTCCGCTTTGTACTTTAAGAAAATGTGTGTGTGCGCGTGTGTGTGTGTGTGTGTTGTGCGCGTGTGTGTGTGCGTGTGTGTGTTGTGTGTCCCTGACAGCCGGCGCCAAGTCGCACGAGAAGAGTGCAAAACCCATCCCGGGGACGGCCAGCCCCAAGATAAACGGTAAGCACCTCCTCGTCCTCCTCCTTCTCCTCGTCCTCCTCCTCCTCCTCCTCCTCCTCCACTGTCGCACGTTCACCATCACACCTTAGCGGCAGTAATTGGTGGCGGCGGGGGGGGGGGGGGGGGGGGGGGGGGGGGGGGGGGGGGGTCCTGTTATGGTCCTCCTCACAACAATATAACGAGGCGGCATTACCACCGGACCCAACCCCCCCCCCCCCCCCGGGTCCCCCCGCGCGGCTCGAGGTGGAGGAACATCGCGTCCCAACGACCGCCTGGCTCCCTGAGAGCCGTTAGACTAAAGACGGGTGTCACTTCACCGCAGGGTGCATCCAGCAGGTACCACACGCGTACGACATGACCGCCAAACCCCCGGTCGTACACCCTTGTTGCCGCGGTAACAAACCGGACTCTCGCTGTTCCTTTCAAGATGGCTCCTTTGCTCACATTTTGGCATTTTGTTATTTGACGATTTTATCCAAAGCGACTTACTATGAGTACATTTGTCGAAAGATAGACGGCAATGTATCACCGGGGGGTCCATAAAGGAATTAGAATAGAACAACCTTCAAGTGTTCGCATTGTGCTATTATGTATTGTGTGTTGTATATTGTGTATGTTTTCTTAATGGTGTATTGTGTTGTGTGTAGTGTATGGATTTTCTGCTGTGCTGGGAAGCCAAAGACAATTT
>PIJE02005616.1:7500-18126 GCA_002895965.2 Coryphaenoides rupestris
GTACATTCTCTCGGGTGAAATGCACACACATGTCGATGCGTGTGTGTGTGTGTGTGTTTCTTGTTTCTTCTTTCTCTTGTGTTGTACATCTCCAAAAGGCGTGCACGTACTGTACATCTCATGATTCTGTCTCCCATAGGTTTCTGCGGAGCCGGAGGGCGGCAGCTATGTGCTGCAGGGCTCCATTCAGGGTAAAGACTACGGACAGTTTGGACTGCAGAGACTGGGTACGTGCGTTCCACAACTCCCACTTGTAAACTTTGAGAGGATAGCGGGCAAAGGCTGCTTATAAAAATATGAGCGCAGCGTCTTTGACCTCGCCATCGGGTCAAAGACGCTTAGCTTTATTCTGGCACCGTTTTGGGGGCAGCGCTCAGCCAAATCTGCTGCCCGAAGTGGCCTGTCAATCATTGGAACAGGCGTTTTGGAAGCTTTTAATAGTGAAACAAAATGTTTAAGGTCGCCGTTTGCATTTTGGGAAGGGAACGTCTCCACAGAGCCCCCGACCTGATGAAAATGTATTGACTGGAGGGGCTCCAGACAAGGTTAAAGTTGGGGAAGTTGGCTCAGCGTCATGCAGTTAGTGGTTTTATAACGGTATCTGGGTCGATGCAAGAGGAACATCTCCAGGCACTTGTGCTTAAAGGAAACCCAAACCCATCCTAACGCGACTTATTTTAGATGAAAAGTGTCTACCTGAAGGTATTTTTTTAAGTTTGACAGTCAGTGGGTAGGAGCTCAACCATGATGTTCAGTTCACCTTTAAAGGTAGTGAATGGTTAACGGATCGCATTTATATTTTGCGCTTTTATGCAAATGGCTTCACAGTATCGCCTCACATTCATACACCGACGGCGGCGTCAACCATAAGCACAAAAACAACAGCCAGCCAGCTCTTCAGTGGAAGCAGCTCGGGTTTAGGTGTCTTGCTCGGGCACTTCACAGCTCGGCAGAGGCCCCGCAGGGATCGAACCAGCGACCTTAGAGGGCGCCAGACAACCGATCTACCTCCTGAGTTACCGCCGTGCATCCCAGCCTGTGAAGGCCAGCTTGTCAATTATGTCTCCGTACAATACGAGAGGATTTAGTCGAGAAAGTTGCTTGTTTTTGGGTTTTCTAAAATGCTAATCCCTTTCCCCCCCAAGTGATAAACTGGAAGACATCCACCTGAATGTGTCCTTATTTTGACCCCCAGCGGGTTAAATGAGTTCACTCAACGGGTTAAGTTCCTCCATCCATGAACCCACCAGCACCCTCTCCCTGGAACATGGCCATCGTTCAGCATCACTAATGAACCGCGAGTCAAACTCATTTTTGTGTGAAATGCCAAACCAAAAAAAAAATTGAAAATCCCCTAAAACTATGACAGATGACAGTTTGTTGGAATGGTAATCAGCCGTGTTGAATGGGCACCAGACCAAGTGTGTATTCCCCTCAAAAAATGTCTCTCTCGCTCTCACGCTCTCTCTTCATCTTTCCGTCTTTCTTTGTTTCACTTTGTTTGAGTTATTCATTCATCCATTCACGTATTCTCCATGAAAATGCCAGCGCTGCTCGGAACGAAAAAGCAATCAAAACTTCCGAAAGGCAGGCCAGATGTGCTCCGTGTTAGCGGATAATAGATCAGCAGCTGCTCCCGAGGAACAGACGCTCACCGCGCCCGCCGCCGCCGCCGCCACCGGCCATCGCTGGTGTCCTCGGATTATTGTCCTCATAGTGGACACTCTCTTACACAGATTTTAAAACTGGAACAGGTCATCTTAATGACTGAACTATAGACGTCCACCAAGGGACTGGTATTGGGAATTAGCTTTGGCTATAAACACATGTATACAGTACATTGGTCACTGCTTCTGCAACTTTCAATGTTTCTCTGTACTTGTCCCTTAATAATAATCATCATCATCATCATCATCATCATCATCATCATAATCTCCAACATCATCTCCATCATCATCATCACTATCTTCATCTACATTATTCTGAGTGTCTGTCCATCCAGGGCTGCTTCTTTTCCCTCCATGACACTTTCATCATCATCATCATCATCATCATCATCATCATCATCATCTCCATCCTAGTCTTCGTCTTCGTCACCGGCAATGCCCGGGTTTCGCCATGTTCCTCTGACGTACTTTCTGCTGCTGCTGCTGCTGCTGCTGCTGTGTGCTTGGGTCACCGGCGACTCTGTTTGTCCAACAGTTGGTTGTGTGTTGTTGTTGTTGTTGTTGTTGTTGACCCGCCTCCCCCCCCCCCCCCCCCCCCCCCGCAGGCATCAGCGTGCAGGAGAACGCGACGGCGACGGAGGCCGAGGCCAGCGGCTCCACCAACAGCAGCTCCGTGGCTGTGGCCATCCTGGTGCCTTTCTTTGCCCTCATCTTCGCGGGCCTCGGCTTCTACCTCTACAGGCAGAGGTAACCGCCGCGGGGGGAGCGGCCGTTTTGTATTGATAGTGTCGCCGCTGTCCAGACTTGCTTAACGATCCGCGTCGAATGATCGGTACCGTCCACGCCGGCGATCGATACTTCTCATAATGTATTGGAAAGATGAGACCGACAATACATTTTTGCTTTTATTGCTTAACTGTAAAAATAATGTAGGCAGCACTGCGATCGTACATTATTTCATTTAAATGCCGTGACTATCGTCTTCTCAGTCACCGAGGACCATTTTAGGAACCGCTTGCCGTTAAGCTAAGCTAAGCTCAGCAACCTTATTGATTTTTGGGGGCTTTTCGAGAAATTTGCAACCGGGTCTCGATCCCCAGCCCTGGTAATGACAACGCTGCTGCACACTTTGGCCGGTGCCCAGCCCGCCGCGCCATAGCGTGTTAAGTTGAGCGTCGGGTCGTGTTTGCGTCTCCAGATGTTCACTCACGAGACGACACGAAGACATTAAACAGCACGCGTGATGATCCGAAGGGCGTCTCTCTCCACACCCTGCTCCTCCGCGGAGAGACCAACACAGCGGCACTTAATGTGGCTGCTGTGTGTTAATGCCCAGAGGTGGATGATGATGATGTGTTGTGATGCTGTGATGTAGTGTGTTGTAAATAAGCACAGCAGGGACACGCCGGAGAGTTGTACAGTACAGTGTTGGCACAGTCCAGCGATCAGTAGAAGGAGCTGTATGACGCAATGTTGCATCGCACTCCCCTTGCCACAATGCCACACATGAAGCGGCTTAGTTTGGGGAGTCCTCCGAGGGCACGGGCACGTTTGTGGTGAAAAGTCTGGTTTATTGCAAAAAGGTTTGATGGCAGAAATGGCAGACAGAGCAGATCGACGATGCCGGCATGCTAGCGCTCTCGCCTGAGTGTGTGTGTGTGTGTGTGCTGGTGGCTTAACCTGTGGTGCACTGATTAGCGCCCCAGACTCTAACTGGGCCAGGTGAGGCCAATTAAGCCAGCCACCGAACACACACACACACACACACAACACTCCCACAGATACATTTTATATTTACACCAACATTTAGGGCATTTTGGGACACGATTTTGCCCGAATCGGCGTAGAAAAAGTGAATTTGTCGAAAGAGAGCAAAACGACAATATGCTACGTAGAGTCACTACGTTAACCCCTTGCTGGTAAACAGCAAAGATTAGCAAGTTTAGATGTTGTTTTAAGTATAATGGCGTGCAATAATCATCTGTGTGTGTGTGTGTGTGTGTGTGTGTGTGTGTGTGTGTGTGTGTGTGTGTGTGTGTGTGTGAAGGAGCACCCTTGCACTCACTAGAAGCCCGTGTCTGCCTTTCGACAAATCCACCAAATTTTCATCACACACACAACACACACACCTGCAGCCCTCTGGAGATGCAAAACACATTGCCTGTGTTGTGTTCATTACCCTGTGAAGTTTGTCTGGCTTTGTGAAATGCCACCCCCAACCCCTCGCCACCACACACCCCCACCCCCCCCTCCTCCTCCTCCCTCCTGCCGACAGACCACACACACACACACACACACACACACACACACACACACACGCACACACACACACACACTCACAGTAGTACGCTATTTAGATTCTTGTACTTCTCCCACTCTGCTTCATGTCTGCACCAAGATAAGCAGGTCTATTGGCTCGGAAGGAGGAGGAGCACTGGGTAATTGGTCTCTGAGCTAATTTCGCTTGTTTTGTGTGTGTGTGTGTGTGTGTGTGTTTCTGTGTGTGTGTTTCTGTGTGTGTGTGTGTGTGTGTGTGTGATTGTTGTCTTTGTGGTCGCAGGAAAACCGACAAAGCCCAGTACACGGGCTGCGCCGTCCACGAGACCAACAACGGCCAGGCCACCTTCGAGAACCCCATGTACACCAACACCAGCACCAAGGCGGCCGAGGGCAAGGTGGTGCGCTTCGACCCCAACCTCAACACCGTCTGCACCATGGTCTGATGTCTCCGCACCTGATATCTCAGCACCACCCGTGGTCTGATATCTCCCACACCCTTTGCACCAAACGTGGTCTCATATCCACCACTGAGACACGAGCGGCGGACGAGTGCAGTCAGCACACACCCACCCACCCTCCCACACACACACACACACACACACACACGCACGCATAAACACGCACACGCATTGACTTTACACACACACACACACACACACACACACACACACACACACAAAAGAGAGTTATATACGAACACAGGGCATGCATATATATTTCCTGTTTCTGCTGACACGTGTGCGTCCATACATCGTCTGGGAAACATAAAGCACACTGGAGCAACAGTTATGGCGGTTCAATTCAGCCATGTGCTGAGTACGGGAGGGAACGGACGGAAAGACGCCGCCCTCCTCCTCCTCCTCCTCCTCCTCCTCCTCCTCCTCCTCTTCTTCAGATTCTCCACACTGCTTGGTCTAGAGAACGGGTTTATTTCTTTCTTTACACTCTGTGAGTGTTGGCTTTATTAAGAAAAATGACAAATACAAATAAAAATGTCAAAGCCCCGCCCCCGACTCCACCCCCCCCCCCCCCCTCCCCCCACCTGGCGGAGACGGAGAGTATTTTCTATTCCTTCATGGTGACATCATGGGTGGGGGCGGAGCTAACTTGACGATGCCAAACTAAATGTCAACGTCTAAGCCGACGACGTTGTTGTTGTGTTCTGAGGCTGAGGAGCGAGAGAAGAGACTTGTGTGTGTGGCGTTGTTCCCCCCGTCGAGGTTCATTTCCCCCCCGCGGTGACCTACACACGGATGTCTACCGTCACCGGAGAGATTCAGAACGTTTCGATTTCCAAATGTTTTGGGACGTGACTTTTATTTATATCCGTACAGTGTTTCGTACGGTTTTCAATGTCATGGTGTCCATCTGTGAATATCGCTGCAGTGATGAATCCAACTGTGAAAAGTATGTTTTTCTACAGTCAGTAGTTTTATTTAAAAAAAAAAAAGAATAATTTTCAGTATGTTGTACATGTACCGGGTCGCCAACTCTTATTAAAAAAAAGGCGTTCTGTTACCGATTTAAGCACATTAGTCCTAGAAAAGTCTCGAACCCTTGGTTCTTTTTGATTTCAACCAGGTTTTCTCTCTCTCTCTCTCTCTCTCTCTCTCTCCCTTTCTCTCTCCCTTTCTCTCTCTCTCCCTGCTCTGAAGTTGTAATTAAAACCTCCTTTATTAATTAAAGCTTTTGCCCTAAACCCCGGAACAGAACCGAAAGACGGCCGGTCATGGAAGTTTTTGCCAGAGTCCAGAGCTACCATTGAAACTGTCTCAACCGAATGACACAGGTCCCGCGGTCGGCTGACCGGGTAGTTGGGCCTGGGTGGGTGAGGGGTGAAACTGGTATTTATCGATCGATCGCCGTCCTACATGTACAGAAACACAAACAGGAGGCGCAATTTGTGCACAACGATGAGCCACACGTCGCGACACGGCAGTCGAGTACATAAACAGCTGCCTACGCCTCATCTCCCTCCCAATCATTGCAGTGCCTTGAGAAAAACAAAATACACCCACTACTACGAAATATTATAAGAAGGGGCATACAAATTTTAAGGAAAACATATTTATTTTGCTAGCGAAGCGACGGCATCGGTGGTTGGCCGGTGGTCGAGGTGCGGACACCGAGGGCGGTTTGGCGGTTTTGGTTGTATTTTCGTAGTTTATTTTTGGTATCAGCTCATACGTGTGTGCAATGTTGTCGCCATACGTGATCCAGTGAAGCAACTGCTGCTAGCGTCTCTTTCTATCTTGCTCCTCCCCCATCGCCGCTGGTACATTTTGTACATTTATACAGTTTTTGATACCTGGACGATTAGCCCCGCCCCCACTCCCCCGCTGCCCTCCCCCTCCCCCACCTTAGCTCCTCCCCCCCGGGTTTCGTTGTGTTATCGATGTGTAATATATATTTTGCGAGTTCACGTTTGTTATTTAGGGAGGTGCTTACGGAGAAGAGGGAGCAACCGCACGCAGGTTGAGTTTGATTCCTGAACGCGTTGAACCGGAACCTATCAGTGGCCCTCAGGGGTCACATGGTGCCTCCTACCATGCTGCACCCTGAGGGCGCCGTGGCAACCGCTCTGGCGGTCATCCGGTTGGAGAGAAAAAAATAAAAGAACCATGTATATGTACACTGTATGTAAATACGAACACACTTTTATAAAGAGATCTATTTTTATGCAAATAAAAGATTTGTTAAGTTATTGAATTATATTGTGTACATTTTCACATGTAGAATGTCATGTAAGATCAAAAAAAGTTTTGTATTTTTTTCTTTATCTGCATAAATGTATAAATCCTTAATTATATATAAAATATTAACTAATGAACTTGAATGGTTGCTCCCTGTCTTTATTTTATGGAGATTCTTCTATTCTTCTATTCTTCTATCCATAAGTGGCTTAAAACTGTTTGATTATTGCTACTCAAAAAGGGCACCAACTTCCATTCGGAAGAATTTAACTAATATTAGATGTTAGATTGTACTATAAAGATGAACTAACCTTGCCAATTTAATCTATCTGAAGTCAAAGTCAGAAATCGGCGATTCTACGAACTATCAACCATGAGCACTGCTTCGTCCTTCGATAATTACATTTACATTTACATTTACATTTATGGCGTTTGGCAGACGCTTTTATCCAAAGCGTCTTACAAAGAGTACATTTGTTGAAGGAGATGCCAATATACCGCTGTGGTACATACAGATAGGAATACAGCAGGTTTGAAGCATTCATAATAGCGAGGCTAATGGAACGAGTCTCATAATTGCTAGGTAGCCTGCATAATAGCTGGGATAAGAAACTGAACAGGTGGGTCTAGCTGGTGAGCACCATCCTCACAGAAAGGTTAATAATGAAATGCATTTCCATGATGTGGATTTTAAAGCGCAGACGAAAGCACACAAACTTAAATGGAACACAAGCGTGGGATCAGTTTTGCTTCTATTTACTTGCTAGACTTAGTAACTTAACTTAAGCTGATTCAGTTGATTGACTGTTATCTCGCTCTGTAAAAGTGTGTGCTAATAACCTCACTTATATTTGGTAAATTTGCGCGTCTTTTACGCACAAAACCTAAACTGCGGCGGCACTTTCTGATGCGATGTGGTCGAGATGTCGTCTCTCTCGTTCCGGCAGGAATTTTAAGTAGGAGTTCAAAGAGTGCAGAGATGCTGGAATAATAACTCACAAGAGTAATAACTCCAAGAGAATTTTCCCGGAGAGAACTACGAGAGGGAATCTTTTTGGAAGCGAAAGAACAAGAAGATTCCCGGGAATTACATGTGTGTGTGTGTGTGTGTGTGTGTGTGTGTCCGGAATTCCCAGATAATAAACATCTCACACATTAAACTATCATTACCAGATATCAGGGAAGAAGCTTGTTTAATTCGAAATTGATTGTTATTCTTATTGAACTGAACTTTAACTGATATAATACAAACATTAATAATAACACATGTAGGTCTGAGGAGATTAAATTATCTGCAAACTAAATGATTCATTTGCGGGTAATTTACTCAAACAATACACATGCAATTTGTGTATGTGTGTGTGTGTGTGTGTGTGCAGGGAATCCCAGGAATGCATGGAGGAGAGGGGAGTGGAGGGGACTGAAAGATTACCCCTGTCCCCCCAAAATGGTCTCTAGTTGTTCTCTAGACTCACCGGGCAGTAGAAGGGTCTTGTCTGTGTCTTGCTATTTAATTAACTTTAGCTTTGGCGTCCATTTTGTCAGTGTGATGTTGTGTGGTGCAGCGTAGTGCTTCAAGTTCATGGGGGTGAGGCGACGCTGAGGGTCGTCGGGTGGGCTTGCTGCTCGTCACGAACGCCGGATCAGTGAATGACCAAAGTGTGTCATCCAAGGCAGCGTTAGCTCTCGGCGCGGTGTCACCGGTGTCATTAGCGTACGCCCAAACTGCTATCTGACCCCAAAAGGTGTGAATGTGTTCATTATCTCTGATAATAATGGAGCTGTAGCCTGGATTCAGTTCTTAAAATATTGCCTAAGAATATAATCACTCGCGTCGCAGTGAGGTGCTGACATTTAATTACGGTCGGACAATGTTCGTAAAACGTGCTAACGGAAACCCAACGGGAGCACTTTAGAAACCAAACACAAATGGAATACCAAATCGGCCTTGCGTATTTTAATGGCCTTGTAAGAGAGCTGGGACTGTCGAGTGTGTGTGTGTGTGTGTGTGTGTGTGTGTGTGTGTGTGTGTGTGTGTGTGCACCCTGTGTGTGTGTGAGTGCATATGCATGTGTGTGTGTGCACACTTGTGTGTGGGTGTGTGTGTGTGTGTGTGTGTTTATGCATTTGTGTGTGTGCAAATGCATGCGTGTGTGTGTGTGTGTGCACATCCAGGTATGTATGTGCTTATGCATGTGTGTGTGTTTGTGTGCATATGCATGTGTGTGTGTGCACATGCGCTTATGTATGTGCATATGTGTGTGTGTGTGCATATGCATGTGTGTGTGTGTGTGTGTGTGTGTGTGTATGTGTGTAGAGCAGATATGAGTGTTGTGTTGTGCGCTGGGGCAGCTATAAGCACACTATACTCCCTGCAGACGGCTGATCCCCGGGGATTATAGTCCATCAGCTTCCCCAGCGTCTCCAGCGCAGTGAGTACAGTGTGGGGAACAGTCGCACAAGTAGAGATGCAGCCAGAAAGAAAGAAAGAAAAAACGCTGACCCAGATCAAACTGCAGCGAGCGCGTCAAACTGCATCTGTGTGTCACCGAGGTTTGAAACAGTGACATGCAAAATTCATCTAAGAAACGGAACGGCGGAAAGCGGGAAGAGAAGTCCATAAATTTGCCGTTCTCCGCTGAAAGTGTTATTTGCCCACGCGCGAGGAGGAGGTGCCAAGATGTAAATTATGTAACATAATGAAAGAGAAGAAACTAATCTCGGGCCGCGAACGCGTGGGCAGGAAGGAACGAATGATGAGTCTCCGAGCGGCGGGAAACGATCAAAATGTGCGTCGGAGAGAAGAGGCATCGCCAAGCGGGAACGTTAGCTTGATGCACTGTACAATCCAGGTTAGGTAGTACAGCCCAAATCTTAAAAGCAGGGATTAATGTATGGATTAGTGATATTCGCCCGCAGGGATTTTACACAGCGCCTCGGAGTCTGAGCAAACACACGTTCAGCGATGCTCTGAAAGTCTTGAGAGTGTGTGTGTGTGTGTGTGTGTGTGTGTGTGTGTGTGTGTGTCGCTCGGAGAGAGTAATTGAAGATCTGCTGCAGATGGCTACGCTGCCTCTTACCGATATTTTGCGCGGGCTCCACTCGCCTGGAGGGTTGCAGCATTTTTAATAGACTTTATATAATGAATCCTGAACTGAATTTATCTGGGAATCTTGATTTTCAGTGGAACTTCAGATGCTGTACGTGCTGCAGGAATGAAAAGTCGAAGGGCTTGAACGTTCAAATGAATTCAATGTCCCTGTTCTTGCCAGACGCATCGATTCGGGTGATTGAACAAAATATGCCTGAAAAAACGTCAGGTTCTTTGCAAATCACGCGGCCATTGCCAAGGATGGAAAAATCATCCATCCTGACGAAATTGAAGATACTCTGTAGTACCTGAAGGAGCACAGAACTTATTCAATATTCCCTCCAACTTCAATGTTATCTCCGATATTATGTTCGCTTACATATTGCAAAATGTATGAGATTCGCTCTTCTCTTACTTACTTCAGACCTCAACGGTCAACCTGACTGTTTAAAATACGATATAAATCAGACAGAGCAATGTTATGGTTTTTTTATAGCCCCCCCCTTCGACTTTCCACTTTTTTCCCGGTTTTTATCCCGCAGCGCAAACACGGTTCCCACCACGTCCACCGCTGCCAGGAGACGTGGAACCGTGTTAAGGTCGACGACTGTCTCACCTCGTTCCCGTCAGAGCCTGACAGGTTCTGCCTCGTTTTATGGCTCGCCAACGGCCGACGTCGTTTTGGTGGGGCGAGGGGGGGGGGGGGGGGGGGGCGAGGGGGGGTGGGCGGCGGAGTGTTGAAACAACAAGTGGTTGATCCTCCATTTGATTTGCGAGCCTCATCCGAAGCATCTCGCCAAGTGACATAACCGGTGCCAATCAGCATCTCTCTCTCTCTCTCTCTCTTCTCTCTCTCTCTCTCTTCTCTCTCTCTCTCTCTCTCTCTCTCTCTCTC